>LQRL01177661.1:5568-16842 GCA_001703475.1 Hydroides elegans
AAGCATGAATGCAAAACATAAGGGCTGTCCCTTTAGATATATTCTTTGCATCGCGACATAGTACTGTTTACATTTGGTGGCTAAACATTTTTTTTTCATTTCAAGGTATCACACAGCACTGAGTGCGCCGATGTCTTGAAATTCGTCGGCAAGTGGTGTGGTGCCACACCCAACCCTAACTACTCCTTCCAGTGAAATGGGGCATGCCATCTTAAATTGAACTGCATCAAGGAAATGAAGGCATAATAAGAAATTAAGACTTTGTATAATATCAGACTGAATATTACACTTCACATTGTGGGTGAAACCAAATTTTGGAATTTTATTCTAATAGTTTTGTAATAAGATTGTTGTGACTGAATAAGATGGTTCATGATTGTCGGATTAATATTATCAAAATTATTATCAACATTTGTTTAGAACACGGATGTCAAATGAGATTTCGGGAAACGACTAGGTGTTAATTATTTTTATTTGTAACATATTTTTTCTCTGTTCAAAATTTATATTGTTCTTAATTTTATAATCTCGCATTAGATACCCAGCTGTGATTAAGAGTGCATAATCAAAACGAAAGCCGTCCATTTATATTTGTTGATTTATTGTTTTTGAGCTTCATAACATTGTCTAAGCTTGTTTTGAACAAATAAACAGTTAGAAAGAGTATTTTGTGTTATAATTTATTCCAAATGTAGTTTGTGCCACCGAATTGGGTCTCATGTGCAAGGCTTGTATTATCTTGGCATAAAGGCTGTATATGAAAGCAACAAGAAAACGAATAAGTTTTGTGAACTGTTTTCATATTTGCTTTTTCTTTCAATATTCATTTCACAACAGCTACCAAAATGTGTCTATTGATAAACATAGGAATCTATTGTAAAAATCATTAACAACTTTTCCCTATACAAGAACTATATACAACGAATCTGAATAAAAACTGTATTTGTACAAAAGCTTTACCAAATTATCTCAAAAAATAAGTTAATATATAGGTTTAACAATAAACATACAGTTCTGCACTGTTGTAATTTCATATTTACAAACTCGTCCTACGAAACATCATAGGTAAAATGCAAATCAATATACAAGAGCCAATTAACAGAACTTAATCACAATAATCGTTCATAAAGTGAATTTCAATTCATTGTATTTTAATTTTATATAAATATCGATAAACATGTAAAAGCAGTAATATCTTAAGATTGTTAAATCAATTATTTGAATTCTATTTCATTTCTCTATAAATATTATAAACTGTATAACACATAACACATTCTTAGATATCTACAACTAAAGGCTTTTCAATTATTTTAATATCTTAATTGATTTTCCAACAATACTTTATGAATATCATTAAAAATTCGATCACTATTTTTTACGTTTCACTATGATAATTTTTGCTATTAATTTATTTTTAGTCCGCTCAAGATTAAGGTCATTAATATTATAATTATTTTAAATCCATTCATTCTATATTTTATTTTTTTTGTATGAAATGTAAATCAGTGGTTGGTCTTGCTATGATGCTAAACGAAATACACACAACAAAATGACGGACAAGAAATATAGGTTGAAGAAACATTTGCTGCCTATGAATTGACATTTAATTAAGGACGCCTCTAATATTCTTATGTACTGGTCTAAATGAACAGTTCGCGTTTAACTCAAATCTACGAATTCTTCATTTTCGCACAAGTTCATTCCATTCATTTCCCTACAGCGAACGAAACTAAGCGCGCAAAGAATGTCTAATATCAGAAGACTAAACAACATTAGGACACCCATGTGCGCATCTGAGAAAAATACAAGATGTGACGTATAAAAAGGAAAGTGAGGGGGAAAAATGCAACTCATGTTTTTATGACACAATGGCTTTTGAAACGCAACATAAGAACGAACACATGTTTGTCTGTTATAAGCATTATAATTATTATCAGTTACAATTATGTACATCACTATGAGATAAAAATATGAAAATGGAAGTTGATTTAGCATTGCCCTGCTTAGGATAACATTGCTTTAAATGCCTGCGAAGAGATGACGGTTTTGCTTGGTACACATGGGGGTGAACAAACATTAAAGTGAAACACGAAAATAAATGCATTTTGATCATGTAGCTCTACTGAGTTCAAAACTACTTATTTTTTGCAACAGTTTATGCAATTCAGAAAACAAAATATATATTCCGTCTCGCCGCCTTATACACAATCTCACAGAGATCAGAAATAATGGACTACATGGCGTTTCCAGTCAGACTCACAAATTTAGAAGATACGCTTGGTAGAAATCATAAGGGACCACATATTTCTTTCGGTACAAATATTCCACAGAGGAGACTCGCCTGACGCTCAATTTTAAGATCAAGCCAGAAATTACTATTTTTTTCCGACGCGCCGCCGTTTTGGACTTGCTTGACCCGAAATGAAGAGCAAGAGAGAGCAGACTCTTTCATTTTCTCCGAAGCAAGCTCGAGGATTAGTATGCCCCCGCTTTAAAGAAGAATTTCACGAACTTCTTCATTATTCCTGAGACATCCTACGTCGAAAGGCTCCATTCGGGAGCGGGATCCTTCCTGTGCCCAATTGATGCTATCATACGCGTTCATCCAAATTGGGACGGTTCGCATTCGATCGGGACTCTGACGCGTAACATCATTTGCTTTGATCGACAAATGAACTTCTTATTCTTCATTATTCCTGAGACGAAAGCTCCAATCCGAAGTGCGATTTTTCCTTCACCCGATGATACATCATACGGGTTTCATCGAGATCTGAACGTTTCACATGACAAGATTCGGCCGGGATTATTAGCTTATCATTTTCTTGAGCTCTAATCCACGAATCCCATGCTCACGCCCAATCGGGATCACTGCTATTATCACTCTCGCTGAAATCGCTCTCACTCACTCGTCGCTTCTTCTTTTTCTTCTTTTTATGCGATTTACTATGACTACTACTACCACCGTGATGCGACGAGTCTCTATGCGAGTCACGATGCGAGTCTCGGTCTCGATGCGAGTGCGATTTACGAGATGAAGAGGAATGGTGCGATCTATGGTGGTGATGTTTGTCTTTGTCTTTTTTAGAGGAGGAGGTAGTGACAAGGGTTAGAAGGCGGTTGTAGCTGGATTTACTGGAGGTTAGCGGCGTCTCGCGGCTCTTTGCCTGTATGGCAGAACAAATAATACGATGAATTTAAAGTTTTTTTCTACAACTAACCACAAGATTTAATGCCAAAGTAAGTAATATGTCGTGAGAAGCAAATATACAAACAAACTTATCGAAATTGTAAGAGTTTCAAGACGAACCTCAATATTCAACACAGTCAAATTCAACTGTCTTTAACATTAAACAGGTAATTCAAAGATAATTCAATGTATGAAATGGCTTAATAATGTTCACATGTCATATGTTTACTTAAATATCATTCAAGCTTAATCGTCTATTCATGCCAAACCTTCTCTTCCTCTTCACAACCTGAAGTTAACATTTTGAAAATTTATACATGCAAAACGTATCAATTTCCTTAATGAATTTTGGAGTGAAGGTTAGGCGTTCTTAGAATTGATGGAGGGGCGGATTGAGGAGTAAACTATGACAGAATAATCATCTTTCACGTGACTCATTTTTTCTTTTAAGTTTCGTCTCATGCGACCATCTAAAATTTAGCTTGAGAGTAAATCCCGTTCTTGTATCTTCTTTTATATCGCAACAAGTCTTTATCTCAATATGAAGCACATCCATATACGATAATTGGATAAAATGGCCTATAAACGTACCTGCAGCTCTTCCTTATCGCCCGAGTCATCCAGGTCAATGACCTCGGGCTGATCCGCCCGCGACGCCGCCGCCGCCGCATCACCTACCGGGCCGCCCCCGGGCGCCACTTCCGTCGGTCCATTGGTGATGCCTTTGGCGCTCGATGAGGCGTCGCCGGCGGCGCCACCGGATATGGGGGCGGGAGGTTTAGGTGCGTCCTCGTCGTCGTCTTCTTCGTTGGGATCGATGCTCATCATCAAGCCCTTGAACTGTTGACAAGAAATTGATTATTTAGTTAGCGTCTTTTGGTCTTTTATCACATACATGTAGATGTAGCGGTTTTATATATAATATCAAATATTGTCTGCTTTTGCTGTGTTGTATCCATTAAGCCCTTCAATTCATTGAGTATTATAAGTGCTCATATTTTACAGATATGCATAGAAACATTCTTGGAACTGAGATCCTACCTATGCAAAACTTTTCTATTGTTTGTTTCTATTTCTTGTTTCTATTTTTCGTCAGAATAATGGCATTGGTAGAGCACCTTAATAGCTTGAGGAAAACCCTTGATGTTCAAGCATCAAGAAAACAAACTTTATTTCAAAATTGCGAATTCCCCAAAACAACTTACGTCGATGTAGTCTTGCACCAGATTGCGCCGTCCTTCTTCGTCCAGGTCGTTTGGCAGGGGCAATTTCTTCACCAGCTCAAGCACAGGTTTCGGATCAAACTCGTAGCCGTGCTTCCGTGACAATGGCTTGTCCCATACTTTAGCCATATCGCTTGGTGAATACCTCTGCAGTTTTCTGTATGGAAATATAATGATACAGTGCATTTTTTTGTGAAGTTACGGATCAACTTGAAGATTTAAACTCGTGTAGGATGTGAATAACAGCTGCACATTCACCAAAATTTATCTGTCCCAACAGAATCTTCCAAACATGCTTATTTCAACGGAGGTTAAAATTACCACATCATCCTCGTTTTGAAACATGAGATGGCTTCCTTTATCACCAACATGACAGCAGCAAGTATCAAGTCTCAGTTTATTTACTAATTTTCTATGTCAGCATTTATTTTCACCCTTTAAGTTTTTCACTTTGCAATTTTGCATACTTACACTTCAGTGAAGCCGAATGTGTCCTTCATATGCTGCTTCAGCATCAAGAGTAGAAGACAGCCTTGTGTCAACATATACAACTCCTGTAGCGCAGTGACATCTTCGGGAACTTTCTCTGTTTAATGACGAAAATAACATTTGCGTTAATTGAAGAGCCGCGTATAACAACATGTCAAGTCGCCGTACCAAATTATATTACAGCGTGTTTAAATGATTATAGATCCATGTTATGTGCTTGAATAATGCTACGAAATCAATGCGATCATGTTAAGTCTTTTATAGTTTTGCCACGCTTCTCGATGAATAGCAGCATAGAAATTAAGGATAACTCAAAGAAATTCGGACTGCTAATTTCTAGTCCTCAAGAATGGTAGACTGAATCCACTCAGTTTGGACTAGCAGTATTCAATGTATATGCGTACCTAAAAGCGCATCGACATCCTCCTCCAAGTCGTCTAACTCGAGTTTCGATTTTCCCTCTTCGTCGACTGACCCGGGGAAAAAGATCTGAAAAATATCAAAAGAATGCAAAATCAAAAAGTTAAGATATAATTTACCAAGTGACAAACATCTCGACTGATTTTAATCATGTTTTTTTTTTTTTTGCATTATGTCGACCCATTAAAATATAATTTATTAAGTCACAAAAATCATCTCGACTGATTACAACCAAATTTTTGTATTTTGTCGACCTATTAACAATTTGTCATTTTATGTTCTTTATGATCATAGCTAGCTGCAAAACACTTAAGTAAAATGATTACACCCTCTTAAAGTCTTAATCATTTTCATCAGTCAATACTCTAGACCAATGCTGAAAGGCGCCTTTTTACCTCTCGATACGATTGGATGACATTGGAACCTGCGACCACTCTTACATCAATAGTCTAACTCAACGTTACGTTGTATACACAAATATACGTTTTCATACCTCTCGATACGACTGGATGACATTGGAACCTGAGACTGAGACCAAGATGTCCACTTGATGGATGATGAACAAGGGTTCATCTTGACACTGGTACGGAAATGCTGCCAAGTTGTCTGCCATGTAGATGAGCTCATTAAGCGGTGTTTTCTGTAAACAAAATATTCCTTTACATCAGACCAATTTTTTTTTTCGAAGAAGTTGTAAAATGTATAAATTTGGAGAGGGGCTGAAAGCAATGCTTACAATTTGCAAGGGATTAAAAACATGCAGTCATAGCGTGACAAATAGCCTCTTTTTAATATAAAGCAAATTCATGAAATTTGCGGTGAAATTTGGATAAATTGAACACTTTACTGGATCATGCGATTAATAACGTTTCATTTGATTTTCTATATAAGTTGAGATCCTTAAAATCTGGTTCGCCTCAATCAATAACTTCATTTAACTATGAAATCCTTAAAGGGCTATCTTACCGCGGTATCGTCGAATAGATTGAGCATCGACGTCAACAGCCCTCGCCGCTGGCCACGATTGCTGCGAATGAGCGAATAAATGTAGCTGCAAAGGGCCACTGGATGTCCGTCTTCAACGCGCACGCCGCGTATCGCTTCGAGCGGACGGTCCTTTTGAAGGACTTCCTGCAGGCGGTAGGACATCTTGACGCCCTGGATGGCTTTCATCTGTTTTTGAGAAAAAGTATTTCTTATGTAAACGATTTAATGTTAAATGGTGTGGGTTATTCAACGAAACGGTCAAACTTATGAGACCAAAAGGGTCTAAACGGCTGTTGCTTGAAAATCATTGCGATCCCTCGTGAGAAAAGAGCCCGGCGCCTCTTACTTTTCTAAGCGAATGCATTAACCACAGCATCAAGACTGGTATTCTCTGTAATGAACTACAATTTTCGGACTACAAAATATGGCAAACAAACGTTTTTGAACAATACCTTAGTGAGTTCTCTTGGACAAAAACTGACCTGAATGAAGCCGGGGTATTTCTTATCGATCTCAGCTAGTTGTTGATCCGACTTGATGCGGATCAGGTTATCACAGTCAGCGCCCATTGAGATTAAATATGGAACAATCTGCAAACAAAAATATACAATATCAATTCAATTGTAGTTTTTGAAATGTTAAGACATAAGGAGTATTCACTGAAGCTTGAACTATTTTCCTTTCTTTCAATAAACTGCTACAGGCTTCACTGGGCAAGATCAATTCCTGTCAAAAATTCCCTCCCCACTTTATGCTCCCCCATACTCTACTCCGCTCGGCTCTACAACTCAACTGTCTCTAACCAGTGAAACCGCTGAATAGCAACTCCCTTACTCTTCCAACATTTACATAAATATACCAAATTGAAATGTTCCAGGACTCACTTGAACAGGGTGGACGAGGCCCTGTCGCAGCACGAGCACAATGACGTTGAGCGCCGCCATACGCACGGCCGCTTGAGCGTGGAAGAACGACTCGAGCAGCTGCTTGAGGTACACCTGGATGATGGTCGACGCCATGCTGCAAAAGAAGTAAAATGTTTAAAGGCTTATCTAAATATTTCTCGTCAAGTATCAAACTTTGTTTTTACCGATAAGGTTCCTGCATTTTCTAAATAGGTTTTATTTTTGAAGCGTGAACAAGGTGATACAAGACTTGAGATTGGAACCCGTACTTCTCGTTGACTGAGCGACCATTACATCAAGCTGACACTTACATGAGAAACGGACACCAAGATCAAGTATCGCTGAGTGCCTAGGCATATAGTTTGTTATTTTTAAACATTTTGGCATATATTCAGCAAAATTCTTTCTTCTATTGCATCAAAATTCTGTTTAGAGCTGTATTTTACTCACCCCGACTGCACATCGCCCATCTCCTTCAGATCCTCCGCCTTATTCAATTTCTTCCACTCGTCCTCCGCCTTCATCATTCTTACTTCCTCCTCGATCAAGTAATGATTTAAGTTACTAAGGACTTGGATCCGCATTTTCTCGACCGAGTCTGGATCCTTTAGGATGTCGGTGTACAGATCGCGCAACGTTTTGCCCATCATGAACTCGTAGTGCCGCGTGGCGAAGAAACCTAAACAGGCAAATAAAACACATACACTTGATTCATTTTCTCCATTTATTCAACAATATTACAACCCTTCTAGTCTTACAGTTTAGTTTTTTTTTTATCATAAAACCACAATGTGGCGTGGAAAAGACACTTGAGATGAGTTATCAAGTCTATTTAAACAGTATTTATGAGGAGCGTCAGGGATTTAACATTACATATCTTGTTGAATACACTAACGACTGGAACATACCGAAAATAAATATCCGCAATTTTATTTGGTAAGAAGCGCTACTTACCAATTCCCGACAGCGCTTTATGCCGCACCTCCTCCGTTTCATGGGTGATGAAGTAGTAAAGCACTTCGAACACTTTGTCTTTTACCGATGTCTGTAAACAAAAGGGTATCAAGGAATGAGAACTCTTTCAAACAGACGAAAGGTTAATATCATAATATTACATAACATGTTTTATTTTGTTTTTTTTTTTTTTGTTTTTTGTTTTTTTCGTTTTAAATCTATGTTTTAGCACAATCTATGAATAGAAAACAAAGGAGAGGCAACGCATCCGATAATCTCATGCAAGGTGACGTCTTACACTTAGTCTACCCATTTTAGAGAAATCATCACAATTTAATAACTATCAAGCAATATCATCACTAGGTCTCGTTATTGTGCGTCTACGCTTGGTTTAAGTTTAATTCTCTTACCTTGCGCTCGCCGAAGTTCTCAGAATCGAAGTCAAAGTGTCGACATAGTAAGCCTATAGTGAAGAGAGATCGCAGAATAGTTGGCCGACCGGCTTTCAATTGTGGATTCGTTGGATTCCGTTGGTGTTCTTGCATAAACCGCGTTAATACACCTATTGGAGATATTGAAAACATATTTTTGTTTTAATTCTGAAGGATAAATCAACAGTTCTTATTTGAATTGAACCTCATAAGCTGGATAAACTGTTTATTTTAGAAGACGATTTCTTTCCATTTTTTTTTTAGTTTCTTTTTGCGAAATAGGTAATTCACGTAACAATGTGAACCAAAATTTTCATGAAATGGCTCACGTCAAAGAAAACATACATGGCCATGTCTTAAACGTTCGAACATCTCTGTAATTGAATAGCTCAGCATTTACATACATGACTGAGTAGTACTTAGACCGCCTGTCCTGTACACGTTTTTAAGATACTCACCGAAGAACTTTTGGAAGCAATCGCGCACCAGCTTGTAGTTATGCGTCACATTATTCACAATCGCCCCTAAGCAACTAACACAACTCTGCAGCACCATCATGCCGTGTTTCAAGATCAATTTCATCATGTCCTCTTCTAATTGGGCAAGGAAATTCTCGCTCGGGTGCTCCATAAGGGGTACGGCAAGCTCGAGCATCCGCGCGACGTTGTGAATGACCATGTAGTCGCCCATCGCCTGTTAGAATAAGAAATTTTGAATAATTTTCTATGACTTTTACAACGTGTTTTATTTTCATAAATCACCATTAAACCTAACTGCATAAAAGAAAAGCTCTGATCGAGTTGCGGATTTGGACAAGTTCTTTTTAAGACTAAGTGAGTAAATTACTCAAACCACTCCATACAGCGGGAATATCGCTAAGGGCCAATCAACCTCAACAACATTAATCCTTATATATATTTTTTTCTCATGAATGATTTTCTTTAGGTCAAAGTATCCACATGAGTACAAGGCATTAAAGACGTGAACTACAGGTTTCTAGGTACACTTACTCCGCACTTAATGTCCAGATATGGCTGCAGCACTTGGGTATGACGCACGAGCAAATTTGGTTTCACTTTGCAGAACAGGTGTAACGTGGATACACACGCTATCAACCGCGCACTGCATGTACCACCAGTTGCGCTCTCTGTGAAAGAAAGTTAGTACATAGATTAAGCGTTAATCATTACACACAAGTTCAGGTTTTTAAACATTTACAAAACATGGATATTTTTATTTTTAGTTGATTATTTTGACAACAATTATTTTCTTCCAATACGATTTCTTGCTTATAAGGTATAGTCTACAGATTATGAGCAAAAACTTGTTACAAAAGGGAATTACTTGAAGAATATATAAATTTGATCTCCGTTCTTTCATGACACGCTTCTGTACATAGATAAAAGTGTATCATTGGCCAGAAAGGTTTTGATTCATAATTGTTACGTAATGAACCGGCATCTTACCTGCGACAGCTTCAAGTTTAAGCACGTGATCGATGAGACAGCTGATGAGCTGCGCACAGGCTCGCTCCACCGGCTTGTCTTTTGCCTCTTCTTCCTTTTTCAGCAACTGATGAAACACAAGAAATTTCATCTTTTATCATATTTATATTCTTTCATCGTCATCGGTGTACGTGTCTCACATCCGCAAAGGTTTTTCTCACTGCTTTTAAAAGTACTTAAACTAGAACCTCTGTACAGCATTTTGCATCAGTGAATAGTCGAAGGTTCTCATGCCTTGATTTCGCGAGGGTTTCCCGATTATGTTTTCGATTAATTTGGTTTCCCTTAAAACTTAAAACAACTTACGTTTTCAAGCAAGTGCTCGAACCATTCGTAGCCGGTCTCCTTACAGGCGTTGACCACGTCGGTGATGTTCATGACCCGCGTCCGCAACTTTAACGTGTGACCCTCGGCACCTTCCGGAACCGGAGTGAACCACATGGTTTGGTACGTTTCGTTGACAAGTTTCTGAAACACGAAATGATCATGTGTTTAACACGATACGATTTTTGTTTGGCCATAACAGTTTATTTTTGATGATGCTAGTTCAGCTGTGGACAGAATTTAAACTTAAAACACGGCACAGATCGGGTTTAAAGTTTCGAATTTCATCCATATTAGGTTACTTGAGTGTATCGCATGATAAGATGTCTTTAAGAATAACATAAGGCCCTTAATCTTGAACATCTATTTGATTCACAAACTGTTATTCAAAACATCATCCTTAAGCCCAAGCATCTTACTTTGATTCCCTCTTCGTCGTTGACTCGCCGAATCATCTTGACACACATTTCCGGAATTTTCTCGAATTCCGATTGCTCTACACAAATGTCCCTGAAGATTTTTATCACCCTTTTTCGCACACTTATGCCAGTATCCTGGAAAGGAAAATGTTTGATTAGTTACATGTAGGCCTTTATTTGGATATAGCTGATAAACACATTTGAAAATTGTAGATTAATTACTTCTCTATATCACATTATCAAATAACGGACGAATCTTAAATATTTCCAGACACTTTTTACTTCTCTAAGCAGAGTCAAACCAAACTACTCACCAAGATCCTGTCACTAAGCATGTCGTAATACTGATTGACTAGCTCGGGTCGGCTGAGAAGGAACTTGCCCACCAGCTCCACTGCTGCCTCGCGCACCGACGTCGAATGGTCCAGCA
>LQRL01177665.1:2462-22285 GCA_001703475.1 Hydroides elegans
AACATAGAGTTTGTTTCAAGCAATAACCTGATTTTACGACTTTTAACTTTACGACTTTTAACTAACGAACTCTCTAAAATATCCAACCCACTTTTATATAATTATTAAATTTAACTTTTTCATAATTGAATCATATTTTTTCCTCCAATAGAGAGTGACCTTGAACTCGTGGACCACCAGCAACAACGTGCAAGAAGAAGTGCAATCGTATGAAATCGACGTCGAGAGCGATCCCTCCTATTGCTTCTACAGGATCGGCATGTTCGGAGCATACACCGGTATGTTTTATGATAAGAATTTTTATTCTGAAGTTTAATACAAAAAGGGATGAGATGAAAACGAATTGTATATATAGTAAGTGTTGCTTCTATAGGATCGGCATGTTCGGAGCATACATGTACACGGTAATGTGACGTCATTTAAATGTTTTTTTTTTATGGACTATAATTATGATATATTGATTATAAGCGAGAGGAACGGGGTCGATCCCAAGGACTGGCACTCATTGGTCATGGCTGATAACAATGAAATATTTTACACATTTTAATCCACGACTGGTTTCACATGTCGCTTAGTAAAATGCATAATTGTTATTTTGATATATAATATATATTTAAATAAAAATTATGCATTTATTATATTCAATTGCTTTGCGTTAAATTTATGAGGGCCTTTGTAAGATCAATATCATTTGATATAATATTTTCTCGTTGTATTCTACACTTAGCCATTTTATATAAAGGATTATATTTTCAAGGATAATTTAAAAAACATATGTTTTGAAGTAGGATAATATAATTAATATAAATAGAATGATCCCGATAATAGCCATTAAGCCAGAGGCAGATTCAAAATACATGTATTGACCAAAACCGCCTACTAAGAATCTGTCCCTTTATTTAAAGGTCGATTAAACACTCTAATGAGTTCTATATTTGTGTCCGGATATCACACTAATGCGTTGATTTGATTCTACATCTTTATGTTTATTTGCGGATACATTGCTAAATAGTCAATATGTATTTCAATATATCCAGGTCGGATTTCTAATCAAATCAAATATTGTCATTTATTAGTTTAATTTTTAGTACATGTTATTCAATGTCCAGGTGTCATAAAATCAGATCAAATACATGTAAATATTTTGCAGTTCACTTGTAAGTAAATGTTAGTCAATGTCCGGTTCAGATATCAAATTAAATATTGTTGAATTTCGTTCAACTTTGTTTCCGGTTCGCAGTAAAAAAAAATTGTTAGGTAAAAATTACCTTATAAAAATATATTAATATTTTCAGTTCGCATTGCTGTTAATGCTCAGCCAATCACCATTAAGCAAGCCTTGATGGAACTGCCCTACTTCTCGAGCGCCGAGACCCTGGGTGAACCCTCGATTGAGTCGCTGACGCAGACCTCATATCGATTCACACTGGCGTTCAGATTCCTTGGTAAGTTTGTAGCTCTATATTTTTTTTTGAAAAAAAAAAACAACATACTGTTGCACTTTTGATTTAAAGCAAAAAGGATTTCTTCTTATGTAAAAAAATGCTGAAAAGCGCTTAAGTGAAAAGAACATTTTAATATTCGATATCAACCCACGGTGAACCCTTGATGCCTGACGCAGACCTCGTATCGGTTCACACTGGCGTTCAGATTCCTCGGTAGGTTATTGCGATTTGAATGGTTTATTTTAATTGAAATTAAAAGAAGTAATGAGTTTTTCCTTTAGAAAAAGGTGATTTACAATCATGATATGCGGGTTTCTATATATTCCCGCACCTGGCGGGTAACAATCCTCAGATGAAAATCATTTTTTTTTGTCATTCGAAAATTGTTTTGCCTCATGTTTGTGACGCATTATTTTAACGCAGGTGACTACCCTCAGATGACCATTATGGAGTACCCCCTGCAGGGCTACGATTGTACAATGGAGATTTCGGCCGTTACTACGGAACAAGATGGATTACCCACGGGTGCTTACATTGTGCCATTTTTCATGGGCGTGCCTGGATCGCCGGTTGCTAAGGATGCTGTTAGTGCAAGCACGGTGAGTGTTACCTTAGCATCGAATGGTGGTTATATAGATATATGTTAAGTTAAATAATTCCAATGCATCACAATCAAACTAATCAGTAATGACTGTAGTAGCTTGTAATTAAAAAAAATTGGTAATGATTATCATTTGCAATATCGGTGCAAACTTAAGCAGATTTACTGAATAATTTAGAGGAATGCATGGATGATCGGGTTATGGCAGTAGTTTTTGGTTATTGTTCATTTGGTTGTGGTTCAGTTTACTTAGCTATAAGTAATGAGCTTCTAAATTTATTGCTTCAAAAAGCGCATTGCATTTATTTTCCAAAAACACTAAGTACACATTGTTAACCAATAATATGTTCACTTCAGGGAGCAACCAAATTATCGCGTCGCGCAGTAAAACAAAATTATATAATTTTTATTCCCTCTCTATACAGCTCTTGAACAGCATTGAAACACTGTTCAGCGTCCAATGTCCCTCCGCTATTACCTCCCCGCCGGGCGCCCAGTACACTGCGGACTTCGAGTCAAGTTCCGGTTCCTCCATTACGTCGGAATTCGCACCCTTTTGTGCCAAATAAGCAACAACAAAAACCTACATCCTTTGAAACAAAAACTCATATGTGATTCTTTACAAGCATTCCATGTATTAACTAAACCCTTTTTATCACCCTATATACAGCTCCTAAACAGCATCGAAACTCTCTTCAGCGTCCAATGCCCCTCCGCCATCACGTCGCCGCCGGGCGCCCAGTACACCGCCGACTTCGAGTCGAATTCGCGCCCTTTTACGCCGAATAAGCAACAACAAAAACATACATCCTTTATGAATTAAACTCATGTTTGATTCTTTACAAGTGTTCTATATAATAACTAAACCATTTGTTATCTCCCTTAAAACAGCTTCTCTCCAGTATCAACACCCTGTTCAGCGTGCAATGTCCTTCCGCCATCACTTCTCCGCCTGGCGCCCAGTACACCGCCGACTTCGAGTCGAGTTCCGGTTCCTCTATTACATCGGAATTCGCGCCATTTTGTGGCCGCAAAGCCATGACGACCACGAGGTGGAGGAACTACATTGATGTGTACCACGCGGGCACGGATGACGAGGGGGAGTGGCTTGGGGGACTTGGAGGGGCGTTTAGCAAGGTATGTACTACCCAGAATTACTACTTTAAATATTACTAAAGGACTTATTCTTAAAATGAAAACGAAATGTACAGGATGAACTATTTTTGTCCCAAATACCCATCCCTTTTGTGCTTGATGGTGCGGACAGGCACTTGTAGACGGTTTTATGATTGCGGCAAAGTTCATCAAAAAATGTCCATAGAAACTTCGCAAGTACCTGCCCGTACCGTAATTGGTATGAATGTGAGCTTTCATTTTAGAAGAAAAAAAATCAAACAACTCATCGTTGTTAAACGCATTTAATTTTAGAAACCATTGTTAACTTTGATTTTTTTCCTTTCTAGATGTGTTTCGGTCACATGGGCAACCTGAACCCCAGTTTCCTGGTGCGCTTCATGTACGACGACTCAGTTCGAAGCGAATGGCTCAACTACGATTTCAACTCGGCCTATGCCTCCAGCAGACCCGATGCTTATTATACGAGATGGAACTACACGTGCTTGGATTTGTTCACGGATTTCATCCAAGTTGAGGTGAGTATATATTGAATTGCAATTAGTAAGTTTGAGGTGAGAAGGGAATGGCATAATTATGATTTAACCCAGCCCGATGCTTATTATAACTAAAATGTATACGTGCCTAGAACAGCAGTCGGAACAATTCAATGCACTTAAGAGGACGTAGGAGCGAGATAGTGATAAATAGGAAAATAGACTTAAAGCTGAAAGATTTTGAAAGTACAGTTAGATTATTCTTTCATGTATAAAATGTAAACTATATATTTTCCAGAACGAGGCCATCACCTCTGCCGTAAGCATCAACCTATTGCAAGTGCGTATCTATGACGCCGACGTGACGGGCGATTATCCCTTCCTTATCGACACAGTGACGTTCAACAGGGACTTCACTACTGACGACCCAACTGGTGAGATACGGAATTATGTTTCGGTTGTCGAATCGCTATAAATTACATATTTTCGCTGCTTTGTTGAGTTTTCCCTACAATACCAACACATTATTTAAAAACACTATCAATTCGTTTCGGTTTGCAGGAAGGGTGTTTGCTCGACTATCACTGCTAGCCTGTTTCGATAGTCTGATATATAGAGTATAAATAGATCGCAGAATCTACATTATCGGTATTATATGTTATGATAAGCATAATGATAAGAAACTGATACAATCTAAACTTATATAGATTTTCATAAGGGATCTGTACATATCCGATTTTCATCAGGTGCCGCCTGGTACGAGCGCATGCAGATGACATCATGGATCGCCGAGTCGCTCAGCGTAGAAGCTGTGAGCGGAGTTGACAACGCGTATGACATTGAGATACAGACACTCGAGTGTGCCCACGATCTGCCGCTGATCAGTTTCAACTTTGGTGTCGGATATTCCGGGGTATGTGTCTATGATTTGAATTTAAAAAGACAGATTTTTAAATATAGGCTACTTATTGTACATTATTAGCTCAGTAACCTCTTGTCGGGTATTCTGATAAAAAAAACATTATTCAGGTTTAGCTTACAAACTGCCTCTGCACAGTTTCAACATCGGTGTAGGATATTCAGGGGTAAGTGTCTAAGAAAATGTTGGTGTCTGAAATAAAATAGGTGTCTGAATTATTAGGTTGAATTTTTAGGTGTCAAAAAAATGTTGTTATCTTAAAAATTTGGTGTTTAAAACGAATCATAAATATCACATCTTTGATTTGATACATATGCGATAAAAGCAATAGCTGTTGGGTAACTTAAATCAAACCATTTTAACATTGCGAAAAATATTGATAAATGTATTAACATGAATATCAATTAAAAAAGGAGCATTTCATTGTATTTTCAGGATGCTGAGAATACTACGTGGTCTTTCCAAGATGGCGCATCTGTCAACGTCGCTCGCATATCGGCGGCATCTCCGCCAGTGGCCGGAACCATTCGGGTAGCGTCGGGATCTAACGGTAAGGCATTTGTTCTGGTTTGAGATCGTTTTACCCAATCATGCCACTTTTTATTCTTGTAAAATGTTGATTGAATATTTTGGAGACACAATTTTCTTTGTATTTGCGAATCAATAGTAACCTTTATTGCATCATCAAATTGTGGAAACTAGGTAACGGAAAATGCAGAGAATAAAATGTTTTTGAATCATCCAAATTTTAGAAAAAAAAGATACATGTGAATTATACATTAAATAATACCATAGGGAGGCATGCAATAAACTACCAATTGAAGTTTAATATGATAAACCAAAATTGGTCTACTTGACAACTTTCTCTTTGACACAACCAATAGTTCTCGCCATGAGTGCCCAGTACACGGAAGCCGACCAACTGGCGAATTATTTATCGGCGCTGAGCGCAGATATCGGAGCTCTGGCGGTGGAGCGGTCGGGCGACTGTCGCGGCTACGAGTGGGAGATTGAGTACACGTCGGTGGCCGGCGATCATATCGATTTGGCGGTAAGTGGAGGGGGGGGGGACTATTTTTTGAGTGGGAACAATTTGTCGTCCCTGAGCGCGGATGTAGGCGCTCTGGCGGTGGAGCGGTCGGGCGATTGCCCGGCTTATGAGTGGGATATTGAGTAATATAAGGGATACGATAAGCTTATTGCTGTTTTAAATCAACAGGTGACTGACAGTACGAAAATAAAATTTTGTTTTTCGTACCATATATGGTAGGGTTACACAACTACACAATTTGATTCGTTCCCTATTTCAGGACGGCGGAAGTTCAGTGACCGGAATCAATGCGGAAGTGACGTTCACCAAAGTCCAAGATGGCGGCGTGCACTGGCATCCACTCTTCGCCGATGTGCTCAGAACCCAGAACGAGGCACCACAGGTAATTATAAGTAATTAAATGTTATAAATTGATACATGTATGATGTTTGATGTGGGAGATACGGTAGCTCTGTCGATCTAGCGACCAACTAGCCAAGCAGATATTAAATTGTTGGAATTTTGTTCGAGCCTGGTTCTTATCCGATGTCAATATGTTTTTCTCCTCTGAGGCCAAATAGCCGTTTGATCAGATACTTTTACCGGGTAACATTTTACGAAGGATTAGGTGTAGTATTGGCGTTGTTCATCGTTATTTGTAATATTGTCGTAATAGGTTGTGGTTGCGATCAACTCGATTCCGTCCCACTGTTCTGGCGACTGTACATTTGAGTGGAGCGAAGACGACACACCGACCATCACATCCATCTCACCCACATCAGGTAAAAACAGATATTCAAGCAATTTTTTGCATGAATATAAGGCATCAACTATCAGTAATTTGAAAATGAAATAACGATTCATGATATAATACAGTTGTATATACTCCAGTATCTGGTGACTGCAATAAATTATCTAATGTTCGTTTTGTGAGTGCGGTAATTCCGTGATCATCGCATTATGATTATAATATCCAGTACATTACAAGTAATATTTTAAATAGATATTGCAAAGAAATTAGCAAATCAATTGATATTTTTCTTGATTCCCCCCAGGTGGCTATGGTGATTCAGTGACCATCTCCGGAAGCGGTTTCTCCACGACCCCATCGGAAAATTCCATTCTGATCGGCCGCGCTCCTTGCACCGTGACTGGAACGCCGACGGAAAATTCCATCACGTGCACAGTGGGTGAAGGCAATCCCGGACCACGTGCAGTCAAGGTCGTTGTGACGTCACAGGGATTAGCGAGGAATGAGTCAGCGGTGGTGTTCACGTATGACTTTGGCGTGGATGGGGTGGCACCGTCTAGTGGATATTCGTCAGGTAACTGATGTGTTGAAAGTCATGTAATGTTATGTCTATATATCTATTAGTCTATTGATTTTAAGTAAAGAATATCAAAGGCCGAAATAATGGTATGCAAGCAAAATTAGAATTTAAGTAAGAGGAACCCATTTTTTAGATAAAATTCTGACTGACTTAACCCAGTATTTGACTGAGGTGATACATTCCTATCGTTATTGATAAGGAATGGGATAAACAAATAATAACTGTAGTAGTTATTGGTACCGCTTTTAAAATATAATGATATATGAAGGTATGAATATGAGCCCCGCGTCTCTCACGTATATCAGTTCTCGTGTTAACTAAAAACAAAAACTCTGATTCAATAACGATTGGGCCATGACGTTGGATATGCACTTGCTTTTCATATAGGTGGCGCCATTGTGACCGTCAGCGGATCCGGCTTCGGCGACGAGGTCGAAGTGACCATTGGAGGCAATGTGTGTGACATCGTGGTCAGTGACTATACCGAGATCACGTGTATTGCGCCTGCCGGGGTAAGTTGAGATGCACAGTCTGATTTCTTAAGAGAAAATAAGTAATGTAACTTCCATAATAAAATTATAAGGTAACATGTCAGACTGTTAAATATTCTTTTAAATCCTAAGCAATATTTCTTATCACTATTACTAACTAAATTCCTAACATTAAAAAATTATAAGTTATATTTTAGTTAAATTCCCAAAATCATTCATAAATTTTCATTAAAATTCATAAAAAAAATACTAAAATTTACCAATTGGTCGGAAGACATCTTGATACATGTAAATGTACTAAATATGAAATTACTTAGCAATTTCGAATTTAGATAAGCATGTTCTTATATTAAAAAAAAAACCTTTGTTTTATAGTCTACTGGCAGCCAATCCGTAGTGGTGAGTGAGAATGGCGTGGACGCCAGCGGA
Source organism: Hydroides elegans (assembly GCA_001703475.1). Taxonomy (NCBI): domain Eukaryota; kingdom Metazoa; phylum Annelida; class Polychaeta; order Sabellida; family Serpulidae; genus Hydroides; species Hydroides elegans. Next base: position 10,319 of record LQRL01177665.1, read on the forward strand.
AGTTACTCTTTCACCTATACATCCGCCTCTGCAGCAATTACCTCGCTGAGCACTAGCAATGCTAACGTTGGCGGTAAGAGTTTTGCAGAAATATATATATTTTTTTTAATATGACAATTTTAACCATATTATACGTTTTTGGCAGTTTAGTCATAACCACGGCTGATGATTTCCTTTTTGTATATTTCCTTATTTAAATAAGTTGATTTAGCAGCAAACATTGTTTTCCAAATATAATTTTCAAAGAGAGAAGAAGAGGAAATTGTTTTCACATCGATAGATGGCGCTAGACATAACATATTTTGGGGTTATTTGAGAATATTAGCATATTTCACCTTTCAATTTTATGCTAAACGTAGGCTATCTGTAAACCAACTCAAATTTTATTTCCTTTTTGATCCCATAGGCGATGCCGTTATCACCATCACTGGCTCGGGTTTCGGTTCAACGGCCTACGCGGACAGTCCCCCAGTCGTTGTAGATGGCACAGCGGCGACCGTCGAATCCTATTCGAATACGGAGATCGTGGCGACACTTCCGGTTATGGAGAAAGGAAGCTATACGCTGAATGTGATGACGGACGCGAGTGGATTCGCAAACAGGAAGTAAGGCTTTATTATAGGCTTTAAGCATATTTTAAGATGGATTTTAGGGCGTGACTACATAGTTCCTTTTTGAGAAGATATTAATAAATGTCGGTTTCGTAAATGTATATAACGAAGTCTAGTTTTACCCTCCATCGGCGTATTCCTTATCCCTCCTTACAGTAAGCTTCAAGTTGATCCTTTCGAAATATGTTTTTGATATGAAGATTAAGAGTAAACCAACCAACTTTGTTGCATACAATTGTAACATGTATATACATTATAGCCTATTCAACTTCATTTATGAAACCAATTTTTTTTTGCATCCATATTTCTGTATAAATTGCATTTATAATTCTTAAAACTACCGTTGTCCACATATCCCTCTATAACTTTCCACTATCTACATCCTTCATTCTCCTAACCCGATTTTATATTTTGCAGCACCGATACCACAATCAACTACATCCTTCGCGTTGACAACGTCTTTCCGCGACAAGGTTCGTTGCTAGGCGGACAGAAGTTGACGCTTACGGGCGAAGGATTCAGCACCAATGAGATGAATAGTGTGACTGTTGGCAATGCGGGATGTGTGGAGGAATCGGCTACGGATACTGAGGTAATTAACATTAAATTGTACAGTATAAATTGAAGTTTGTCAAACATGCATTTATATCACGAAGATTTATTGCATGAAGTATACTAGATTTGGTAAGGTACCGGTACTTTGATAGTAAATAATGTTTTTTTTTTTTGGATATTTTCAGATTGTATGCCAACTGGACTACACTACCACAACGCACATTGTCACTAACCAAGGATCTCATCAGAGTACGTCAAGCAGTCTTTATCATACTGAATTTACTTCAATTTACATATGTATATATAACAAAAATAAAAACGAGAGTGCAAAGTTAAATTAATGTGTAGATAACGCCAGTCTTTTTAACGATATTTATCAGCCCAACAAGTCCAACGCAGTGATAAACGCTGATCACTCCTTAAAAAAGTAAAACAAAATCAAACAATGTACTATTTATATTGCTTTATCACATGACGCACTTTATAACTTCATTAACAATTGTGAATTTTAAATTCCACTTTCAGCTTATGGAACCGGCTACGCCTGGAGCACCACCTACTTAGAAATCGAAAACGGTGATTTCGTCTCGTTCGAATGGACTACTCCCGAATCTGTCTCTGGAATCGGTTATCGCGTCGTCCAGGTCACAAGTCCTGGATCTACGAATCCTGTATCTGGTGGATTCGAGAGTTCGAGTATCCAAACTGCCAATGGTAGGAAGAATGAATGTTAAATTAAACACTTTTAAATGTATCAGATATGTATTATTATAACATTTTTAACTTGTTGGAACCGTGGTTGTCAAAATATACTTTAACCGTTGTTGACATTTTTGCAGGTGTATACCTATACCAATTCACTCATACAGGCACATACTACTTCTACTATGGCGATGTAGCCCCTGGTTTCGTCCGAAAGGGGACCATTGTTAGCATAAAAGCATAATGATTTCTTTATTCGAACTACTCTCTTCTCCATGGTTGACATCTTGACATCAGTTCGCGAAGACGGGAACCTACTACAATGCACTTCTTCTCTGGGCTTCATCATGTGTGGAACCGCGGTTGTCACTGAAAGTGCAAATTACTTAACTTTAACCTCGGTTGACATTTTTCACAGGTGTCTACCTATACCAATTCAACCAGACAGGCACATACTATTTCTACTCTGGTGTTGTGACTCCGGCCTTCCGCATGTCGGGAACTGTGGTTGTCAAAATCAACTTTGACCGTTATCTTTTTTTCACAGGTGTCAACCTCTATCAGTTCACCCAAACCGGTATCTATTACTTCTACTCTGGTGTCGTAACTCCCGGCTTCGGCAGAAGGGTAAACCGTGGTTTTCAAAATATACTTTAACCGTGGTTGTCGTTTTAAACAGGTGTATACCTCTACCAATTCACTCCGACTGGCACTTACTCTGGTCTTGTCTCCTCTAGTCTTGTCTCCTGGCTTGTGGTTGTCAGTGACTTTACTCTACTTTAACCATTGTTGACATTTTCGCAGGTGTATACCTCTACCAGTTTACCCAAACGGGCACATACTACTTCTACTCTGGCGTTGTGACTCCTGGCTTCGGCATGTGGGGAATCGTGGTTATCAAAATATACTTTAACCTCTGTTAACATTTTGAACAGGTGTGTGCCTCTACCAGTTCACCCAGACGGGCATCTACTACTTCTACTCTGGTGTTGTGACTCCGGGCTTTGGCATGTGGGGAACCGTGGTTGTCAAATTTACTTTAACCGTTGTTGACTTTTTACACAGGTGTATACCTCTACCAGTTCACCCAGACTGGCACTTTCTACTTCTACTCCGGTGTTGTGACTCCTGGCTTCGGCATGTGGGGAACCGTTGTTGTCAGTGAAAGGGCGAATTACTTCGAATATGTGTCGATGAAGATTGGACAAGTGGAGGCTGACTACGATCCAGCAAGTGGTGAGTGCCTATGTGATTGAAATGAAATATATTTTTTAAGTTCAAATATACCAATTTGAAAAATAATTAACACAATTATACATTTGGTGGCATAAATTTCACATTGTGTATTGTATTCTGCGTTGAAATCACCAGGCGTTTTATCTGATGTTGTCTTAAATGAATAGAAGGCCTATATCTTAGCATAGACAATGACATTTAAACAATATCACCTGAAATATATCCTATCTTAGCTCTGTATCGTATATTATTAAATTCCCTCCTCCTCCTCTCCCCCATCGAAATCTCAAAATAAATATTTTTTTTCCAAAGGCGTTTCGGATCCCTCCGATTCTTCAGCCTGTTCCCCTCTCCTTTTCATCCCCGCGGGCTGCGACGAGGTCGTGGGTTCGGATCCAACCAGATTCGACATCGGTTTGTGGACATGTATGATGCCAACTGTGACGTCAATAAGTCCAGATGTGGTGGTTGCCAACCAGGATATCACGATTAGTGGAACGGGATTCAGTACGACAATGTGTCAGAATGAGGTAGGTTCTTAACGTAGTAAGGTCTTATGTTGGTCCCTAAAATTGTTATGAAAATGTGTTTTTTAAGTAACATTATCGATGCCAACTAGGATATTACTATAATTGAGACAGGATTTAGCCCGACGCTGTGTCAGAATAGGGTAGGTTCAAAGAGTTGTCAGGTTTTATAACGTGTACTAAACATTGTTATTACAATGTTGATTCTTTGGATGGATATGAATAAAACAATTTAGAAATTGTTTCAAAGCAGTAAAATATTGTGTGGAATGGAATACTCTTTTAGGTCTAAAATAATCAACGTACAACGAATTGGATTTTTTTTTTCAAATCGACAAATTCGATTAATTATGCTGTTCTTTGTTAACCAATAAAATATTCAAACGTTTTAAAAACAGTTCTTATCTGAAACAAAAGTGATAAATCAATTTCACCTGTTCTTATTTTTACATAGGTGCTTGTGGAAACGGGTGACGGTGAATCGGTCACATGTGTCGTGAGCAGCGCCACCGCCACTCAAATCGTCTGCTCGATCCCGCCAAGCTGTGAGGGTATGCCCGCTGGTGTGCCGCTGTCTTTAACGGTTAGTATTAAAGTATAAGTTCAAACTAGATCATATAATTTTTATCGTAGTCGAGGAGCCAACCTCTTTTACTTAAAAGTAAAGCCAAATGGTGAATTCGTCACTCGTTTAACAGCAAGCTATGTATATGTGTGCTCCCCAGTCTGTGAGAGTATCGATTTTTTTTCCGGTTACAACATGCGCAATGACACACTGTAAATGAAATAATTATAACCTTTTTTGTCCAAAAAAATCAAATATTCATTGATAGTTCTTTAAAAGTAAAACACAGTTTTATTGACATTTTGATTAATTTGGATGACATGTTTACAGGTGCGCGTAAGCAACTACGGTTACGCCCTCGACACCCAATTGGCCAAAACCTCTCGAGGCATTATGATTGGTTCATCCGTGACCTCTGTGACCCCTGCAATGGGGTCAACGGCAGGAGGTCAGGTGATCACACTGACCGGAAGTAATCTGTGCTATGGATGCGGAAATGCCTGTGGCGGGGGCGCAAGGAGAAGAAGGAGGTCTAATTTGGTGGATCATGAGACCCTGGATGGAGGAGATGTGGCCTATAATGATATTGCTGTGAATATCTGTAATGACGTCGTGTCCATTTGTAAGTGTTCTTCTGCTTTAGTTAATTAGCTGTTCACGTTAAGTATTGTAAACGAGAAATCTGGATTTGAGATTCAAATAGTTATGAGCTATTATAAACTTTTGGGTAAGCATAGTTTAATAAAGAATATAAACGTCCCGGCTTGACCCTGGTCACTGTCTCCACCCAGACCGCCGGAAGATTTGAAGCCAAAGTTATAAACTAAAGCTGGGTCATTGTCCTTGACAATCTTATTTCCTTCTTCGTACAGCTCCAACAGAAGTCGTTTGCACCACCCTTGCCGTTCCCGGCCTTACGGTCGTCACCGTATCCACCCAGACAGCCGACGGTGACGTCACGACGTCGTCATGTGACGGAAGTTGTGACGTCACGATGACGTCAGATGCCACGCCCACTGTGGATACTGTGAGTCCCGCAGCGGTGACGGCCAATGGGGAGACGCTGACTATCACTGGTTTGTAATTGAAATTTGATATTTTTTAAGTACATTGTATTCAATGTTGGATCATGAATCGATTTAAACCAAAATTGATTTGATTTTGATCAACATATTTAGATAAAACGAGTACATTTCTGTATGGTCATTGCAACGCATCAAATGCCGTTATAACACTGTAGCACAAATATATATAACGAAACGTTAAAAGCTCCACAATCAAAGACAATAGGGAATAATATGGAGAAAAAAAATAAAATGAAAACACTTTAAAACCCAATCTTTACGATGGTAAATAATAACGATAGCGTTTGAAATGGACATGAGTCCAGTAATAATAATAAGATATCATAATCACATAACAATACGTTATTTTTGTTTCAATTTACAGGCTCTCACCTTGGCAGCGATCCCACCGACCTCTCCGTGTCTCTGGGCGATACCACGTGCGAAGTGACGTCATTGAGCGATAATGCAGACGGTACACAGACTCTGACATGTGACGTTGGCATGCCCCTGGGTGGAGCGCAGAGGATATACGTCAGTGTGGACGGGCTGGGAGATGCAGAGAGGAGCGTCGACTTTGTGGATGTAAGATATTTTTTAGCGTTTTCTTCAACAATGAGACATTTTAACTCAGGTGAGGATTCATGTGGTTCAACAAAGTTTTGGCAGGAGCTAGATATGGATTTATATTCAGTTAGTTGCTCGTTTCACATCTGGTTTTATATTAAAAACTCAAATTCTTGTAGCCATACAAGCAGGTCCCGTAGGTCCTGTTTTAGGGACGTCTTTCACCTTGTAAACTTGCATATCACATAATGTAGAAATATAATTTCATTTACAAATCAGCATTTTTTTCAGGCCAGGAGCCCCATTACCCGCAGTCTAACCGAATACTTTGGCACAATTGATGACGCCTAAATATACATTTTATTAAACTATAAATATAATATACAGGTACAGTATATGAGCACAATGTTTTCATATTTGATTAATCGCATTTTAATCCACAGGTTACCCGTTCCATAACCGCTGTCTCCCCATCTACGTTCGGCACCGCGGGTGGTGCCACTGTAGTTATTTCCGGCGTTGGATTCGACGGCGATGACTACTCTGTCACTGTGGGTGGTGAAGATTGCACTTCCACCGAGTTTGTCAATAATGGCGAAATTGAGTGTGTGGCGCCTGCGTTATCGGTTGGATCACGTGAGTAATAATTCGTTCAGCATTAGATACCGAAAGATTCGATATGTGACTATGCACACTCCATATGATGTTTAAATAGATAAACTTATCATGTACTTCCTATCAAATCTTCCTATGGATTATATTAAATGATTGGATATGGATTTATGTTCTCCGCTACTGATACGAAATTTTATGCTCCAACAAAAACATAGAATATAATAGCTTGATGAAAGGCTGGCGTTATCAATACATGTATGATATAAAGTAACTCATTTTCATTATCTCAGATTACGTGATTGTGACCAGTTCCGGTGTTGCCATCTCTTTCACCTCTGTAACCATTGAAGACACCAGTGCGCCCACGAACACCTCTGTGAGCCCCACTGTGGCCGTACAAAGAGAAACACAATGAATATTGAATTTTTATTTCTTAGATGACGTCATAGTGACAAGTTCCGGCGTCGCAATCCCCTCCTCCTCTGTAACCATTGACAACGCGAGTGCACCCACTATCACCTCTGTGAGTCCAAAAGGAGACCATAAAAGGAGAACACATAGTGGTTTCGTAAATAAATATTAACTCTGACCTCTGTTAGTCCTACTTAGGCCATGTATAAGGAGTACACATAGTGCTTTCGTTAATAACTATTGGATTTATATTTCTTAGATGACGTCATTGTGACCAGTTCCGGCGTCGCCATCTCTTTCTCATTTGTAACCATTGACGACGCCAGTGCACCCACTATCACCTCTGTGAGTCCTACGGGAGGTCGTACAAAGAGAACACATAGTGATTTTGTTAATAAATATTTAATTTTCATTTTCTTAGATGACGTCATCGTGACCAGTTCCGGCGTCGCCATCTCCTTCTCATCCATAACCATTGACGATGCAAGTGCGCCTACTATTACATCTGTGAGTCCCACTGAGGCCGTACAAGGGGAAGATATTGTTGTGGCTGGAACCAATCTCAATAATGAGACGCGGGTGGTCGTGGATGGAGCGGAATGCGATGGTGAGTGCAGTTAAAAGCCTCTATTAAACCACTATTCTCCGCTAACCTTAAACTTAATATTTCCTTGTAGTTCAAGGTAACCCGTGGAGAAACAGTATAAAGATAAGGGTTATAATTGCCATCAATCGCAGCTCCAATATTTTTACTTTTCTAACTTTTACTTCAATTGGAATAATACCCCGCCTCATAAAATAAAGTGTTGTCACTCAGTACTTAGATAAAAAGAAGATTTGTTGTGCTAGTGTTAAGCTCTGAATTTTCACGAAACTTATGCTCAAACGGACATAAAACTCCCTATCTTTTGTGTATTTTATAAATGGTTACATAACATATAAGATATTTATGAAAGTCTTACACTCGTGGAACTGAAAATAAAATCACACATCTTCATATCCCCTTTTTTGCAGTGCACACCTACTCTGGAGATGGCACCTCCCTGACCTGTACTCTGGGTCCCAACCCGGCTGGTACTTATCCGCTAGAGGTTACTGTCGTCTCTTATGGCATTGCCACCGGAAGCGTTGATTTCACGTACACGTTGGCCATCGACAGTCTCTCGGAAACTTCAGGTAAGGAGCACAGAAGGTTTGATAGAAATTGATATAAAAAGAAGCCCCTTAATCTTTCGGTAAAGTAGCGAAATATTAAATTGGTAATAAAAACCATTCGATCAAAAATGGTGTCGTATGAGACAAGAAAGTATAGATCCCTTATTATAAACGCGTGATAATAAGTTTGATATGTTATGGCCTGCATTCTTCAAAAGCATGATACCTAAATCAGTTTTTTTTTTTTTCAATAAAGTTGTGTTTATTACGTATTTGTCATAACTGCGTGTGATCACAAATGATAGATAAACGAATTGATGATAAGAACACAAGAACGAATAAATCTAAATATGATCATATTAATAACGATTTGTTACGCATAATTTTATAACTATAACAGGCCTTTTCGGTGGTGGCCAGAACCTCACCATCACCGGTCGCGGGTTCAATCCCGACGGAACCTCAGCCACGATTTGCGGCGAAGAGTGTGTTGTCTTCGATGAACTGACAACGGCAATTGAGTTGACTTGTGTCACTGCCGCTAACTCAGGTAAATTTACTAATGATTTGTTAGCATTTTCAGGTTGTAATAAGTTCTAGAATAAATCCTGGCGTCTATGTTTCAACATGTTTGTGTGTTGTAAATTGTCAGTTTGTAATAAATAAAAAAAAGTATCCAAGTGAAAATCGAGTAATAAAAAACCAATGTGTCAATGTAAAATACAAAATTTAGTTACATGTTTTGTATAAGAAACTAGCGAAAATCGACATGTAACGCATGCTTTTTAAGCGCTAAGAGCATATTTTGGTTAGGTGCTATACCAATCTCCATGATGATGATAATACATGTATTATACCAGAATATTTGTTTGAAACATTCGACGCCAGGTTCCGGCAGCGTTTCCTGCGACGTCGTCGTGACCGACGTCGAGAGCTCTACCAGTGTGACGTCATCCAATGCATACACGTACACTGGATCTGTTGTTGTCACGGGAGTGGATCCCATTCGAGGAGGCACCGGTGGAGGAACGACGGTGACTGTTAGTGGATCTGGATTTGGGTAAGTGTACAGGGACGGGTCCAGAAGAAATTGGAAGCGCCACTGTATCATTAACTTGTGAATCCTTTCTAGAGCCGCGCCAGACTTACTAAAACAACGGCAATACAGGCTGCATATTTGCATACAATTATGCCTACACGTAATAAGCGTTCTAAGAATATATCAAAACCGTGCTTTTTCAATAAATATTCAAACAAATATGCAATGCCACGAACGCGATTCCTTTTTTTTCAGATCTGACTCGAATGCCTCGACCGTTTTCATTGCTGGCAGTGAATGCATTATACCCTCTGTGGCCAACACAGAACATCATGTGCGTGACCGAATCACGTTTTGGCGTTGTACAGCCAAATCAAACACTAATTTCTTACCCCGTCTCTAATTAGATCGCCATCTTTTTCAGATCTGACTCCAACGCCCTGATCGTCTCCATTGCTGGCAGCGAGTGTATTATTTCTTTCTGTGACCGACTCTGAAATCATTTGCGTCACCGAGCTTCATAATAACACAGTGAAGCCAAATTCAGTTTCATATGTATCCTCCTTTTATCTTTTCAGGTCTGACTCCAGCGCCCTGACCGTTTCCATTGCGGGTAGTGAGTGCATTATTTCTTCTGTGGCCGACTCTGAAATCATTTGCGTCACCGAGCCACATGATGGCGCTGTCGAGGCGCAAGTGGAAGTGCGCATGGGCGCGCAGGGTATCGCTGTGCAGGTATGTGAACGCTGTATTCCTTCGAACCGCTTAGTTTAGAACGATATATTGATGGGTGCCTGTCGTATAGATATATATATTTGAAGCTGATTTGCTATTTGATCTATGAAATCAAAAGACGTTTTAATAAAATAACAGCATTTGAACAATTTAAGCATGGATTTCATACATTTGTGTCATAAAGTAAGTCATATGACCTTTGATCCATATCGAAACTATATGCCGTTCAACGTTGCATTTTTTAGTGAGGGTAAGATATTTTAAGAGTGAGGTTAGTGCCGAGATGCTGGCTATCGCATCAAATATATTCAACGATGCTAAGTTCAAGTTATTTTTCGTTACGTAGGAAAGCGCAGCATATGAGTACATCGATCTGTGGTCGAGCGTGTACACATGGGGCGGAGACGGGCTTCCGGAAGAGGGAGATTTTGTGGTTATTCCATCGCATATGACTGTATTACTTGATACGCAGACGCCTATACTAAAGATCCTTCTCATTGATGGTATGTGTTAGTTTATGAAGACGTATCTCACATAGACCAAATAATTTGAAATGCTAGAATCTTGTGCCAAAATTCATAGTTATGTTCCTGCTGATTGGTGGTGTGTTTCTGTCTCACCAATAATGCTTACTATCTAGAGCGTTCATCCTAGCGTGACCTCTGAAACCAGTCTTATGGGATCCAGTTTGCAATCAAATTGGAACTTTTTTTATGATCTTACTTCATATCGCTTCGAAAACATATTTGTTCTCGTTAGAACACTATTTGTTACTTTGGAGAATTTAAAATAAATCGGCTAGATAATATAATCTTCATCGTTTTATAGATCTTATATTGGATTTATATATACATGTATATATATTTTTTCATTTATTTATATTTGGTTGTTTTCATTGAAAGGTGGCAAAGTGATTTTTGAGAACGAAGAATCAAGCGACCTCTTGCTGCAATCCGAGATCATTTTCATCGCTAATGGCGGAACACTCCAGGTATGTAGATTGTAGATTACAGGGTGCATAAACTATTTGATCTTGATCAATATATATATTTACGTCCTGGTGTAACAATGTAGTTTCAAAGAATATCATTGGTTTCATCAAGGGTTTCAATTTAATCGAAGTCCATTTGTTCTTATGTGAAAATTTATTACAATGCAGATGATGCAGTTTTCGTTGAAGAAACAGCGTCTTTCTTTGACGTCATTATGCCTTCGTTGATTGCTTACATTTGTATCGTTATGCATGTTATTGTGGCATTTACATGCATATCAATGTAATTCTATTTCATATTTTAATTAAAATTTAACAGGTTGGTACCGAGGATGAGCCCTTCATTGGTCAGGCAACTATTCAGCTCCATGGCCATGTTCGCTCAAAGGAACTTCCCATCTATGGCACCAAAGTACTGGCCGTGCGACAGGGTACTCTGGACCTGCATGGTGCGTAATATTAAAAAATAACTATATGGGCTATATATTGAACTTTGCTTTATTGACACATGTGCAATGTGTATTAAAATGTCGTTAAATTCCATTTATTAGATGCTAGATTGACTGCTGCCATGTGATGAAAATGTACATATCGTTGCTATATAAAACACTAGGGAATCGATTGACAGCAATTGTCCTGACTCCTTGTATCAGAACATCAGAGCGACGTCGTCAAAGCATTGTGATAATAATATGTGATAATAATTGCGAGAAAAAAATGTTATGACCTTATGAAGTAACAATTAAGACTCTTATACCGGTACCGTTGTTTTTCGAAAAGCAATCCATTTCAACTTAAAATTATGAATATATTTCAGGAAAACCTACTAATCGCCCCTGGACCCGTCTCGATGCCTCGGTCTCAGCTGGCTCAACGACCATCCAGCTGGAGCAAGCCGTTGACTGGGAAGCCGGGGATGAGATTGTCATAGCAACGACGGGAGAGCGACACTCGCAGCGCGAAAACGAACAGCATACCATCGCGAGTGTGTCGAACGGAGGACGAACGCTTACGTTGGAGGTATGTGTATGATAATGAATGATAGAACCTACAAATAAAAGATGCGGGGGAGGGGGGGTAGTTCGCGTTGGGAGGCTTGGGATGAGATTGTCATAGCAACGACGGGAGAGCGACACTCGCAGCGCGAAAACGAACAGCATACCATCGCGAGTGTGTCGAACGGAGGACGAACGC
>LQRL01177669.1:6522-19865 GCA_001703475.1 Hydroides elegans
ATCACCAGAATAAAGAAATGAAACTAACAAAACTAGAATTCTATGAAATACACTGGCTTTTCCTATTTCAGAATAAAAAAACACCCGTATAAAGAAATGAAAAACCCATTAAATGCGCACCAGCTTTCATATATGAAATCACCAGAATAAAGGGAAACTTGACAGGCGTGCTACGGCTAATTTATTTATCAGATTAAAGGCGCGCGCCCATTTAAGCGAGAGCGAAACCTAGTCATATTTGGTCGTGACGTTGAGAGGACGACCTTCTTTGGGCCCGTATGAAAGTTTTCCGGACGTCCTTTTACGTCCCGGCGTCCTCGGCAAGACGTCCACGGACGTTGAACGGACGCTCTGAATTGGGCCCGTATGAAAGTTTTCCGGACGTCCTTATTCGTCGCGGACGTAGAAAAGACGTTACATCGACGTCGCGTCCGTTTCTGACGTACAAATTACGTTCTGAGGACGCCGGGACGTAAAAGGACGTCCGGAAAACTTTCATACGGGCCCAAAGAAGGTCGTCCTCTCAACGTCACGACCAAATATGACGTACTATGGACGACCCTTGCCGAGTGAGCTAGAGCGAGATTTTCTGTGCCTCTATATCTTATGAATGAGCAAGCCCGAATAATCGAGGGCGAGTGCAACAAACACTCGCTCTCGTTTTTCCTCTCGCTGGTGTTTGTGCTTTGGAATTTGAACTGTATGAGTTGATTTTAATGAATCCCTCTTGATCGATAGATTGATAGATAGAATAACAGATCGAACAACTTATAATCATGGATCGATAAATACAACTGTAGCAAATTAAATATATACGTAAAAATACACTTCCAGGACTCGAAACTGTGAGAGGGGCGAGAAGTGTCGTCATTAACGTCATCTTTATTCTTGTAGCAAATAAATATTTTTTGAATCTTAATTCTGGTAGGAATCTTAATTCTTGTAGATTCTTAATTCTGGTAGGAATCTTAATTCTTGTAAAAGTTTCTTTATTCTGGTAGGAGATATGTTTATTCTTGTAGAACATTTTAATCTCAAAATTAAAGGTTTATTCTTGTAGGAAAGCCTTTGAAAAGTTCCTTGCAACATTAAAAATGTTCAACTTGCTTCCAAAAAAAGAATAAACATTTTCATACAAAAATAAATAATTGCCAATGTACGATGTTTTTAGATAGTTGCCTACATGATTTGGGCCACTTCTAATAGTTTTGACCAAAAACATCCGTTGAGTGCTCCTCTAAAAAGATAAAAAATACTACGTATTTGCAAAGTTGGCTGGTTGCCTTACTACAAAGGATATTCATATCAAATTTTAAAAAATAAAGCTATTCGTTGATATAAAAAATGATGTTATGAACATAATCAACACAAATTGGAATTAATGTTTGTCATTCTTTGCTACATGCATGTTTTTTTAATGAAAGTAATTTCATATTTGATAACAGAACATGCTAATAATTGTTTTGTGATACAGTTGAATATTTTCAAAATAATATGAAAGCCACACATTTAGATTGAGTTACAGTATTCGAATCACTACAATACTGCGAGTTAGCTTCCAACTTGTTTCTAATATGATTTCTTTTCATTAATAATTATTTTCAGAAAACTTCCTAAACACGGGAAACCAGGTTGTGAAAACAGAATCGGAAACACGAATCTGTTCAAGTCAAGAGCGACAAACACATTTGGAGAAGATGTGTCTAGCGACAGAAAGAGAACGCGAATTGAAACATGTCAAGCCATACTCAAGATTTATCTATGACAAGTATAACAAGATCGTCTATTGTGAGGTAAGATTTAATATAATATTGCATTATAACATATTTTATAAATTCATATACACAGTACCTGATTAATAAAAGTCTATAAATTTTATATGAAAAACTGAATCGATTATTTTTAATGTTTGAAATAATAAACATGGTATGTGTTATTATTCTTGAAAGTTTAAAAAGCAGACACTGTTCAAGTCAATATATGTGTCTTGTCAACATTTCCTTTGCACCTATGATCAATCATTTGAAATAATAGACTGTGACAAATTTGGATATAGAACTGGGTCAAATCTAGGCTCATTATGATTGCTTTTGATTGTTTTTTCCTACATCTCCTCTTGATTAAATATTTCTTGTATATACATATGGTTATACTTTATATATATAAATTGCTGTATCCCAATGTTTGGAAAGCGGATTATTCCGCCTGGAAAGGAGCCCGCACTGTTGTAATGGGTGTCCATTCAGGTGTTATCTTGGACAAACCAACACCTCATTGATCAACTGTTGTTTATGGAAATGAAATATGTTGCGTTTTTGATGCATTGATGCATTGATGCATTGATGCAAAGATGTATAAAATCAATAAATGATTTTAATTAGCGTATTTTCTCGTCTTTTCAATCTCGAAGGTTTCGAAAGCGGGTTGCTCAGCGTGGAAGGGTATTCTCATCGACAACGCTCTCAACCAAAAGCAAGAAGCCCGCGCTGACGTAAAGGGCGTACATTCAGGCGTCATCTTAGATCAAACAAACATCTCATTGGTTGGTTACTGGATGCCAGAATTCGACAACTACACAAAGATTCTCTTTGTTCGACACCCATTGGATAGAGTGATATCGGCTTTTTATAATGTGAAGTATTTTCAAGCCGGTACAGGCATGCATGGTCCAGGAGGACATATACGGCATGCTGTGAAGCATATGTTTAAGTTGGAGTCTATAGCGGAATTGGAGTTTACGGATTTCGTGCGTTTTATAACGAATAAATCATTGGAGGATAACTTTTATTATGATCGACATTTTAATTCATTTGCTCAATCTTGTCGTGTCTGTGATGTTAAGTATGATTATATTCTGAAAATGGAGTCTATGAGTCATGATGCTTCACCTATACTCAAGGATATGGGATTCTCGGATGAGTATATAGATTTTATGCACAAGAGCGATAACACAAGGCCAGGCGCGTTACCTAGCAGTACCTTGAATTCTAATAAACTCTTAAAGGAATTGAAACAGCTAAATAAGTTAGACTATGGAAAATTGCTGGATAGATATAAGCTTGATTTTCAAATGTTTGGTTATGGCATTGATAGGTATTCCAATGTTGCGTCGTGTGGAATACGAATGAAAAATGGAGAATGTTGTTAAATACTAGTTTGAAACTAAGTTATGACATCAGAGGTAACGATGTCATAACGGATGTGGGTTCTATATTTCAAAAGCATTCGCCGTAAAATTTATTGGCAAAAATGTCTTGAATTGACAATTTTTTTTTGTATTTGAATAAGCAAATTAACTGAGTGTGCTTATTATGAAATTACTACTAAAAGCACGTACTATTTAAAACATTCTCAAATGTTTACTGAAAATATATGTCATATTGTAGATAACTATTTAATTCATAAGCTGCTAATTAAACGCACATAATCAGTTTATTATGAAAATATCCCAGGTTGACAAGAAATCTTGTCAGCATTTAAATAAATATATTAAAATCTTTCAAAGTCATGTTTGCCGTGAATAATACATGATAGATTTTGAACTGCGTGATGTGTTGCGGTTCGATAAAGTAATGATTATCGAATTATTGTCATTCACTTGTATTCAATAGCACGATCGATTGCTTTTTGTGCTTCAAATATGAGTAGACGTGGACCCGCAAAGATTGTCCTAATTTCACAAAATATTTTTTGGTTTTGATTCACAACTTTCTTATTTATCAATTAACATTAACTATACTTTTACACAAACTAGATAGATTATTCAACAAAAGATTTAATTACATTTTAAGCAGAAATTCTGATTTGAATTGCTCGATATTCGACTTTCAAAAATCGTACTCTTCGAACGGAGCGCCCGAAATTCTTGTCCTATTTTTTAAAAGTTGTTTATAACAAATATATGATATAAGGAGCAGTGAATGAATATGTTAATGGTTCGTATTCGTGTTTTAATTAATCGAAACGAAGTTTGAACTTTGATTTGCAAAAGAAAATATGAATATAGAAGGAACAATTATATGAACGACATGTATGCTTTTTTCATCGATGAACAAATAACTTATATATATATATGAAGTATCATATACATTATCAAGATACAGTTCACTGACAAATAACAATATAATCGATATCAGAATCTATTTTGACTAGATATTGACATTTAAAATAATTTGAATCCATGTTAACCTTTAATAACTCAATATTTAAACAAATAAGTCATTTTTTGTTCATATAGATTCTATTTAAATTTATATTGTTATTTAAATAACAAATATTGTTATGTGTATAATACTTTTTGAAAAGGAGATGATAATTTATGTTTTTATATTTTGATTTGCATGTACTTTTAAAAATCGAATGCGTCTTTTTGATCGGGTCCATTTGTAAATACATTGAATGAAAACAATATCAATCTATACTGACCAGTACTGCTCAAATTGAGTCAATATGGGTTGAACATTTATCAAATACACCAATTAGGACAAGAATTTCGGGCGCTCTATAGGAAGAGTTCGATTTTTGGAAGTCGGATATCGAGCAATTTAAATTAGCATTTCAGTTTTACATATAATGAAATCCATAGCTAAATGACTCATCTAGATTGTGTAAAAGTATGGTTAATATTCATTAATTAATAAGAAAGTTGTGAATCAAAACCAAAAAATATTCATGAAATTAGGACAATCTTTGCGGGTCCACTTCTACTGAATTATTTCAAGAAATGCTCCTGGAATTATTGAAGTGTATTTTGTACAAGTTTTTTTCTAAAACCGTTGCTTTCATTTATGTGTACAAGCTAGGGAGCACATGCAAACATGAGGCGTATCGGACAAATGCGACACATCTAAAGCTTAAGGGTCTGGCCACAGTGGAAGTATTTTCTTGCTTTTTGCCCTATCAAACATGTCTTCCAATGTGTTCATTATGGGAAACTCAATAAGCAACCTAACTGTTCAAAAAGGAATTCATGGAAAGACAGGTTTGTTAAGAAAAAACAAGAAAAGTTTCAAATGTGGCCAGGCTCTTAGGCCATAGATTCATCTCATTTGTACATATGAGATAATTTTGCGAAAATCCGTTCTAGCATGGAGATTTTAGCAGTTTGAGGAGCACCTTTTTGATAATTTCTCAATTTTCGCAAAAAGTAGTGAACGTTATTATTTCTAAACTGCTTGCTTGTCTAATGAACTGTTATTTGCAATAAATGCTATGCAATTTAGTTATATTCAAAATTTCATTTTTCGCAATAGGTGTTCCTTTTGTGTTCCAAGTTGGCTAGAAAAGGAAAACATAGCCCAGATAGCTTAGAAAATTGAATATTTTTTGGCAAAATGTTTATGTTCAAGAACCTATGTTTTGATGCTGGGTTGATATTAATTATTTTTGTATGGAACGAATTCCTTTGCAGCTAAAAGTGATGAAATATTATTCTTTAAGGTAATAACTTTAATATTTTTTACCTGCCAGGAAAAGCCATAAATCGTTGCCAGGAAAAACCTACCAGCAAAAATAGATACCCTTCAAAGCTTCATGCCCATCTGAAAGTTCACAAAAAATAGTATATTCCCATGATTAACCCTAATTTGCTCAAAACAGAGTTAAGATCGTGTAAGAGTTGCATTTTATAGAATTAATGTCTTGATCTAAGAAATATTTATTCTATTATATCTATTCTGTGAAAATGCCAGCAAGGAAGATATCCCACCAGAATAGATATTTCACCGAACAAATCGCTTGGCACTCCTGTCAAAGGGCACCATTCTTGAGGCCCATATGAAAGTTCTACGAACATCATTTTACGAGAAGCACGACGCGAGTCGAACGTTAGGATGACGTTCATCGGACGTCGTGACGTAAACAATTGTTAAGAAAACTTATCTTCATTCTCGTTTCTATATGTTTATGTTAGTGCAATGGATTTCAATATTTCGATTTTGATTTTTTCTATATTTTTTTTAATTAAGAGCATCCAACGAGGCATGTTTCAAAAGGTAGGTAATTCACCGTTGTTACATTATAATTATGAAACAACAAAATATATTTTTTAACATTAAAATGCTGCAAAGAGGTGGTCACTTTTTCCAAGCCGAATGTTACGAAAATCAATTAAATGAAAAAAAAAGTGTTGCTCAAATCTCCAAGCTAGAAATGATTTTCTACAAATTTCCAAGCCAGCTGGAATTAGGTGGGAACACCTTTTGTGGGAAACAGCTCAAAAGGTGCTCTTCTTTTTTATCAACCTATATGTTCTGTTGGAACGAAATGATATCTGTTTGATGCTTGAGTTTATAAAGGATAAACAAAAAAAAAAAAACATAATAAACTTATCACAAAAAATAATCAATTAATTAATTGATTTGCACTTTATTTTTACTAGTTAGAACGTTACTCGTTTGCTGCAAACTTTGAGAATTCAATTTTTGGTTGCTCAATGACGACCCTTGCTACTTAGTCGGCATCCGTCTTTAACCAATTATTCTTTTTTTTTACAAAACCCTGCAGAACTGGTCAAATCCCTTCGGAAAAGTGTCAAACATTAGTTAAAAAAATATACAATATGTCAAAGGTAAAAAGGAGTAAAGGGTTATCCATGCATCACAATCTTAACAATTAATTATCATTATTTTCATATGCACGCCATGTAACGATTAAAATAAAAAAAAGGAAAATAATCCGCGTTTTTAATGCTAGGTATGCTGAATAAAATTTGAAAAAAAAAAAAATGAAAAGAAAATGAAGGAAATATTAAGGGTTAAAACTGTTCTGTGGTCAGTACGTTGATAATAGTTGATTTAATAGCAAAGGCTGCTGTTGCCCAGAAATGTCTTTTAAAAGCAATTTACTATCTGTTTTCTATAAATGAAAAAGTTACTTTCATCTTAATGCAAATTTTCACATGTGCCATCGATAAATGACCAATACTAAAATCGAATCACGATATGCGTTTTACTCAAACCATATCCTCACATTATCAGCATAATAAGAGCAAAGGTCCTTAGCGTTTTTGCAAAGAAGCTATCTATTTTTATGGTTCCATGGCGTTAAAACTAGGAGCATTTTTTGTCGTTTTACTTATTTCTTTATATAAATAAATAACAGAGATATTGAATATTGGGGTGGTATGTGTATTACTTTGCACTTATAAATTTATGGATATAACCTTCTTACATCAGTAGTGCAATATCAAATATTCGATTCAACAAGGAAAAAGTATACATTTTAATCACTTGATTGTTATTTTTAATAGAAATTATATATAGAATTATGATTAAGAAATAAAAATAAACAAATTAAAGTTAGATAACATTTCAACAGGAGGTTTGCTGTAGCTAAAGCATTGACGGTGGAATATTGCTGATGCTGGAAAATAATTTTAACGAAACATCCAAAAAATATAATCTCGTAGTGAATTTCAAACTCCTGTAAAGAAAATAGTGGTACAAAAATAAAAGAAGATGATATCGTTTTCCCTCATGGGACCGCGCCCTTAGGACAATATCTCATGCTGCATCTTAAATTGAAAGTCTTAAAACTTGAATAAACTTATTACAATAAATAACAAAAAGGATAAAGTAAAGGCACAGAATTCGTGTTTGATTATTCGATAAAAATACACTCACAAACAATGAAGCTAGAAAAACGTGTATCCATACTGACACTATTGATTGTACTTTTGATTTTGTTCAGTAGTTTACCCTCGGAAATAGGTGAGTAGCGTTAATATTCAGAATAAAATCGCTGATCTTATAAATGGTAAAACAAAATGAAGTGAAAACCATTAAACGCGAAACGGAGTTTTTCGAAGTTGAGTTTAGAGGTTGGTTTGATCAGTATGCATAAATCCTAAAAAGTGATTTTCTTACATTTATACTTTTTATAGGAAAATTCCTGAATATAAATGAAGTTAGAGAGATGGAATCTGAAACAAGGATCTGTTCAAGCCAGGAGCGACAAACGCATTTGGAAAATATGTGCAAAGCGACAGAAAGTGAACGCGAACTTAAACATGTGAAGCCCTATTCCAGATTCATTTACGACAAGCATAACAAGATAGTCTACTGTGAGGTAAGCTACAGTGGCGCGCCTTTCTAACTTCTCTTTCTCCCTACCGTTTAGCGATAAACGTTTCGTATTTGACGCTTAGAGCTTGACTTGTAGCGTTTATTGTCCATCGGTTTGGGAGTGTACAACGCTAAACTTGAAATGTCAATCGCTAAACGCTTGTTTTTCCTTTTATTCCTATAAGGTACACACAATGCTGCTGATTTCGATTGAATTTTTTTAAAAATCGTTTATACGTTGTTCCGTCTCAAATGATTTGCGATGTCTTAAACTGCATAATTCCCTAACTGTATGTGACCCGCTACACACAACCTTCTTTTTTTTAAAGCTAGATATTATTCATAATGTTAAGCGAATTTGTTAAGTAATATGAATAAAGCTTTCTCATTAAAAACACAAATGGTAGTGAAATTTATAAATAATTAGTCTATCTATTGAGCCTGTTGACTTTAATCTCTATGTTTCAAATCTAGTTCCAACTTAGGCCCTGCTCACATTAAATCAGCGATTCTGAAAGCTGGGGTAGCGCAACCAAAAAGCGGGATTCCCGCACTGACGTCAAGGGCATACAATTCGAACGCCGTCCTGATCCGTACGAACATTTCATCGATTTTCCTTTATGCTGACCCAGAGAAAATGTAGCATATCAATTGTACCTTAGGGGGGTTTTGTATATCGTTTCGTTATGTCAGTCTGATATTTCCGTTTTTTTTAATAATCACGTCGCAAAAGCGGGTTGTTCCGCCTGGAAGGGGATAATCATCGACAACCACCTCAACCAAAAGCGGGATGCCCGCACTAATATTATTAAAAGATAATTTATCATATTCAGTGTATTATTTGCAACTGCACATGTTCTTATCAGTATATTCATTTTTTTTCATAAGGTCGCGAAAGCGGGTTGCTCCGCCTGGAAGGGGATTATCATCGACAACGCCCTCAACCAAAAGCGGGATGCCCGCACTGACGTCAAGGGTATACATTCCCGCACCATCATGGACCTAAGCAACATATCCATGGTTGGTTCCTGGAAACCCGAATTCGACAGCTACACCAAGATTCTCTTTGTACGGCACCCATTCGATAGAGTCATATCGGCGTTTTATAATTTGAAGCATTTTAAGGAAGGTACCGGTTTGCATGGTCCGGGAAGCCATATACGGCATGAGGTGAAACGCATGTTTTCTTTGGAGTCTCTAGAGCAATTGGAGTTTACGGATTTTGTGCGATTTATAACGAATAAATCATTGGAGGATCAGTTTTATTATGATCGCCATTTTAATTCGTTTGCTCAAACATGTCACGTTTGTGATGTAAAGTATGATAAAATTCTGAGAATAGAGTCTATGAGCCATGATGCTTTTCCTATACTCAAGGATATGGGATTCTCGGATGAGTATATAGACTCTATGCAAAAGAGCGATAATACAAGACCAGGCTCGATACCCGGAAGTACTTTGTACTCAAATAAGGTTTTAAATGAATTAAAACAATTAGATACCAAATACTATTGTATGTTGTTTGACCGATATAAATTCGATTTTCAGATGTTTGGTTATGGTATCAATATGCATTCAAATGTTGCATCGTGTAGAATACGCATGGGTAATGATGAATGCTGTTGAATACTCATTTAAAACTACATTGAAGGGCACCCCACGACACATTTTTCAAAAAGTGGTTAAATCACCTTAAAACAATTTTATGATTACGATCAGCAACAATAATATGGTTTTTGAACATTAAAATTTTGTAAAAAGGTGTTCCTTTTTTCCAAGCCAGCTGGACAGTTTTTCCTTTTCTAGCCAGCTTGGAACAGAAAGGAACACCTTTTGTGAAAATTGAAATGTTGAATATAACATTATTATATGTTTTACATTGTAAATACCAGTTAATTATGCAATTGCAAGCAAGTTCAATCAATGTCAAAACAATAATGTTCACTGTTTATTACAATAATGAAGAAATTATCAAAAAGGTGTTCCTCCAATTGCTAAAATCTCCAAGCTAGAACGAATTTTCTTTAAATCTCCAAGCCAGCTGGAATTTGGTGGGGAACACCTTTTTTGGGGAACAGCTCGTGAGGTGCTCTTCTACATTGTTTGAGTTGTTTAAAATATATGTTATAACTTATAAAATATGTACATACCCTGTATTTTTCGGTAGCCTTCGACTATTTTCAAACGTAGATAATTTATTCATTGTGATACCATAACATATTCTTTGAAGCATAGTGAAATGGTCAACACAGTAGTATCTTCATTGCCAAGCACTTTCAACGTTTTATCAATAATATCGGAATCTTTAAAAAGGTGATGATTAATGATTTTATTGGTTCTAGCTGCGTTGTAACTGCAGCAGTCGATGAAGTAATTATTATCGAGTTATTGTACGATTTTTTTAAAAATTGCTACATAGAAAATGAATAATGAACAATGTCATTCAGTAGAAACATTTAGTTACATTTATCATTTAAAGCAATAGAACATCAAAATCTAAATCGAGTTCGAGTCTAGTTTTAATGGTTTCAAGTGTATATTTAATTAAAAAGAATATTCTTAAAGAGAAAATGAACAGTATTTCAACATAGAAATTCAACATAAGATGCAGATTAATTTTTATTATTATTTGAAGTGCACTTTATATTTATTTGCAAATAAAAATACACTGTCCAAAAAAGAAAAGCCCCATTGTTTTTACCATTAGCATATTATAGGCAGTTACACAATTTAAACCTATGAGTTGTATTAACAAAATCTTTGTTGTAAAGCTGGCAGTTATTAATCAAAATATTGTCCTTTATTATCAACCTGATTAACATGAGCAATATTTCGCTAAATTTGCTAGCTACCTTTTTAGTTGTTTTAGGTTTTCTAAGCTCTTTGCTGTTACTTTTTAATCTACTTTTTGCGTTATTATCATGTTAAATTAAGTGTGCATGCAAATATCAAATTTAATGATTAATCTACACAAATGTGATTGATATGAAAACAATCGGCGGGACTCTGATCAACGTAAAAAAACCACATCCTAATGCAGGAGTACCCGACGAATGATTTCTATAATTTGGTTTAATATCACTAACGTTGGTATGAATAAAATCTATTAGCAGCTAAGCTTGATAACTATACATGTATATTATTTATCTAAATAAAATATTTATCGGTATTTGTCAGCCAGGAAAGTCCAAAAATTGTTGCAGCAGGAGTATGTTCGCTTTGACGTTTCTATGATATAAATATGTTTCATGTTCTAGCCCTAATTCATTCGAAAAAAATCTGTATTGCGTGTAATAAGTCCAGTTTATGTACTTTATTTCTTGAAATAAAGAAAACAAAATTTCATATTCATATTTCTCTTCTGTGAAAATGCCAGCAAAGAAGATTTCCAGGCAGAATCACAGAATGAATAGCTGGCTACTCCTAAAAAAAAACACATCCTCATTTGGATACATACATATGGTGTATGAAGGCTTTCCGGGCGTCCTTGTTTGTCGTCAGGACAACGTTTTGGCAACGTCGCCACGAAGGAGAACGGTAACAGCGACGTACATTGGATGGAACGTAAATAGACGTCAGGACTAGTCTCATTTGGGTTTAGATTATAACGATGTTTTTTTTCATACTAAACTCGCCCATTGGGGTATATTATGATGTCATTTACATTAACACAAATATCAACGATAAGCCAGTGCTCTCCTTAAGAAACGATGAAAAATCTGTTTACGATAGACGTTCTCCAAAATGTTAATAACCGTTTTTTTAATGTTTATTTTACAAGAAATTTATGTCATTATGTAAGGGACACTTCAAACAGTGATGATACGAGGAAGGGCTAATATCCATATTATAATGAGGGTTATCAACATTATTTGATAACCATCAAAATTATGAGTTACTTAATGTATGTCTGTCTCGAATGCATATACACACTGAGAAAACAACAGCTGTTGAAAGGTATCTGTTTAGTAAGGCATCTATTCTGTGTTCATCAATGCAAGTGAATTTGATTTATTACTTATAAATCATATATAACTTAACCGTTTGTTTCTTTTGCTCATGAACAAGTTTTATTCATAAAACCGGATAAATGGAGTCAATACCATGGTTATTATAATCAACTGGATAAACTGAATATTCATTCGACCTACATGCGGCACCGCATAAACGAAACTTCTTAAAAGGCTTAAGGACTAAACACCTTAAAACATCTAAATTGTAAACGATGCATGTACAAATAACAATACATAGGAAAATGCCTTAAAGCCTGAACTACTATAAACACCTTAACGCCTAAACGCGTACATGAGTAGACGCAATGGTGTAGGGGATTTTTTTTTTCAAACGAAAAAATTTACTATCAATATTTAGGTTAGATATGAGTTTAACTGTATGATACGACTTTGCACTGGACACATTCGGGTCAATGTTCGCAGCTAATTTCAATCAGGATATACATACCAATTCAAAAATTAAACTAATGTAGAACAGGATGCAATGTGAACAAAAGCACGCAAATATTCTTGTGGTCCTTTGCCCCATTTTTAAGAAGTATTTTTAAGGACGAATCGCATGACAGGATAAAGTCTTGCGATACAGAAACGTTTTTTTGATGAAATTTGAAGTTGCGCGCCATAGTAAGGGCCTGTTCACGCGGCTAGCGGCATGGACCGCTGCTAGCCCTGTAAACAGGTGAAAAACGTCCCTAAAAATAGGGGCGCCCCTATTTATTGGGGCGCCCCTATATATAGGGACGGTCGTCCCTATTTATAGGGGCGCTAGGGTGGTTTTGTATATTTAAATGATATATATTTTTTCAAAGATAAATAAAACCAAGATAAATATATTTTTCCAAAATTTCATTTACATAATCATAAAACGCATATAGTGGTGCTTAACATATAAAAAATCATAATAAATGGAGCAAAACTAATAAAGATATGATGTCTTTTATAATGAGTAAGTG
Source organism: Hydroides elegans (assembly GCA_001703475.1). NCBI lineage: Eukaryota > Metazoa > Annelida > Polychaeta > Sabellida > Serpulidae > Hydroides > Hydroides elegans. Next base: position 19,552 of record LQRL01177669.1, read on the forward strand.
CCAAAAGAATGTGTTTTTAAGCAAATTAACCTTTAATTTTGATTGATAATTTTTGAACCAATGATTTCGCGAAAAAAAATTAGAATGGAAAATCAGGCTTATACATCATAAAATCTGTTGAGAAAATTTCATAAAATTTCAATTCTGAGTTTTTTCTGCAGAAGGCTTTATCGAATTACCCTTATCAATATTTAGATTATCAGGTAATATGAATTGGTATTTAAACTTTCTTGAGCGATAACCGGTTTTCTTTTGGGAAAGTAATTCAAACATTGTATACTTAATGGGCTTAGGATGAGGGCAGGGCTTTACTT
>LQRL01177669.1:22032-35116 GCA_001703475.1 Hydroides elegans
GATGCCCTTACGTTCTTATCAATATCGCTCGTAAAAAACTTTTCTTTTTTCAATTTTACTCTCAAGATTGTTCGTCGAGACCTGTCATTTCTCGAAGTGAATCTTGTTTTATAAAAAAAAAAAGAATAATTATATAAGTGTCCTCACAGAAAACACTGAAAGGCAATGTATGCTGTCATTTTTAACAAAGAAGTAAACCATGACACCATCCTTTGAAGTATTAAAAACTAATCGATCTTATATTTTCACGGTCTAGGTATGCATTCAGAAATAATGAGACACCCGCTAGAAAATTGTACTATAATTATTCGATATTTTAACGTAATGATTAAAATCGAATAGTATGAATAAATATATATACCACATATTGTAAAAAAAAAACATTGAATCAGGATATTCACAGTTCGTGCATACAAAAAGAGATACAGGTCAGTAATCGTTTAACTTCAATTTAAACTTGAAGCCACGAAAAACGTTAATGATATCTGAGTACAAGCCTGATTATCTACGTTAAACGATAATTTGTTGGATCCGTATTTTGGGAGGAGGCGCGGTGGTTTTAGGGAGGGGCACCTGACGATTTATTTTCAAAATTGATATACATTAAATCTATGTATTGTTAAGCGTTAGCAGGACCGATATCTCTGAAATAAACTTCATATGCCGATTTGCATCAACATTATTTATTCCGAGGTTGCGAGCAAGTAACACAGAAAAGCTACTGCAAGCAAATACATGTGATTCACATGCATGTATACAATCTCCTACCAGAATAAAGATGCCAGCAATCACATGTGTTTTAGGTTATTCTCTCACCGATTCGTTTACAAATATTAAATTTAGAACCAACTACCATGGTTGATGTACCTAAAAACATTATCTATCAAAAATTATCGATTGAAAAAAAATCTTTTGTTCTGAAAAGTTGCAAGCAAGGAAAAGCTACTGCAAGAATGCACATTCACCCGAATTAATCATTGAGTGCCCTCGTGATCGTGGAAATTGCAAATAGTGGTTTGCATGATACAACAGTATGTCCCTCCCTAATTTATCGCGACCTATGGCGTATTTTCTTTTTTGAAAAAGGTAACAATTATAACGAATTTTGAAATAGCCATGCAATCAATCATTCATGTCTCCAGGGTAAAAAAGCGCGTGTGTTCATACCTTGAGATGCCAAATTCAAACTTTAAATTTTATCAAGTTATGTTTTCTATCGAAAAGTGAAGGGGACCCGATGCCAAACACATTTTCGCGAAAAAAATCATCGAGACTAAAACATACAAAAGAGTCCCTTTTCATTGTTTGCTTTATTTTAGTTATTCAGAAGTCTATGGATTTTCTTGTTAATCATTGCAAGTAAAAACATGCATTATTTTCACACTATAATTTGATTGGAATATTGATTTTTATTCCTGTTATTCATTGTAGAAAACGTCATAAGCCTAAACAGGAGACATTGGACATCATTATTACACGTTGGATATAGATTTAACTCTTCAATTTGTGCTAAAAACGAACAAACAAGTGCGTAAAAACGAACAAAATGAAAGGCTACATATCAAGCTATCTCCCTGTGATCCAGCTCTGCTTATGGATTTTATTCTTCATCGCCAGTGTCCATTTACACATGAAATTCAATCAACTCGCCACACTGGACAGCGCCTGTCTTCAGCGTGTTCGCGGCAAGCGCATAGCAAATGAACTACTAACGGATATTCCCACGATAAACGAACAATTTCAAAATTTGCTCGACCGGAAATTGGTCGCATCGGACCCGGAAGTGATTGAAATGGCCCGGATGTTGTTACATCCGCCTTCCGGTCACGTGATTAAACCGTCGATTCCGTATCCGCAGTTGATGCGGGAGTTTCAGACGAATCAAAGCCGGTGGGTGCGGGAACAGTTTGAAGATCAAGTAAGGTTTTGTGCTATTTATTTTTGGTTTTGGTCAGTAGGGCCTGACCACAATGGAAGTTTTTTTAGTATTCTCCCAATTTAACCATGTTTTCTTATGTAATTAAAAATGGAACCCCTAATAGCAACTAGAATTTTAAAAACAAAACACGCGTTTGGTGCTTATTTTGATTTATTTTGTGTTTATTAGGAATATATTCGAAAATGGGGTATGTTTGGGTAAAAAGATAAAAGGGTCAAGGGTTGGCTGGACCTACATCTGTTTCAACAATCTTCGTGTTAAAATTATTACAAGTGCGATTCAATTCCTCTTTTAAAAAATCATTTCATCCCAGTGTTGCTATTCCTTGATGGATAATTTTGATTTTTACACATAATCTCTACGAATATCTAAGCAGCATATAAAACGGAAGATCACTTGATATAGTTTTAGTTCTAATTATGATACTAACATATATTTAAACCCTATCACGGGAAAATGGCGCTCGCAAGATGAACGTTAAAGTTAGTTCTAGCATTTTATTTTCTTTTCTAGCATGCCGGTCGATTTTTTGTCGAGTGCGGGGCACTGGATGGCGAGCGATCTTCAAATACAATAGTTCTGGAGCAAGAATATAAATGGCAAGGTATGAAAGCAACATTATATTATTAAGGGCTTGGCCATACGAGAAGCTTTTTAGCCGCGCTTTTAAAATGTTTTCATCAAAAAGCTACCCAAGCGCTCGTTGATGTTCGGTTTCCCGAAAGTCATACATTCGAAGACGGGGTTGTAAGAGAAAAAAACAAGAAAAGGCTTCCAAAGTAGCAAGACCCTTATTATCCCCCGTGAAAACGAGGGGATATAGGGTTGAGCTTTTCCGTCTGTCTGTCCGTCCGTCCGTCCGTCCGTCCGTCCGTCTGTCCGTCCGTCTGTCTGTCTGTCTGTCCCGCTTGATATAGGGTACTTTGTCCACGCGAGTTTGGGATGAAGGAGTTGAGCTAGAGCTTTCAAATTTTATACACGCATAAACCAAGGTCTGAAGTCGTGCCTCATAAAGGTTTCATCTCGATTTGTTGAAAATTGTTGATTCTAGAGCACGTCGCTTGGGCATTACTTTTCCCTATCCCTCGGGCCAATAACCATGATGATTAGGACCCTTCGATTATTATTCCTATTTTATTACATGGCTGAAGCATTTTACAGGGCATTACAATCAGGTCATTATCTTTTGTGATAATGCCCGGGTGCGTAGTAATTGTATAGTTTTTTTAAAAAAAAAGATGGCTTAATCATTTCAATAAGATAACATTGACTCTGCAAGGAATTGAAACCCAGCCACCCGGGTGCCCTCACCACTTGAGCTAATTCGACTGACCCATATGGGGTTCTTATCTACTCTATTTGAATATGTACGAGTACGTTATGACAGCTGAGCGAGATGTGGGTCACACACACGCTCACTCATTACTCAGTGAACTTGACCTAGAATTGCAATTGTGACGTCAAATTTCAAATTTAATGCAAATATAGTTAATATAGTTCACGCTTCAAACTCAGAAAAGTGGTCCAAAAATGCGGAAATCCATGTAATAAAAGGAACAACAACCTCAGGATCCTAATCAAAATGGTTATTGGCCCTCGGGATAGGAAAAAATAATGCCCGCGCCCTTCGGGCTTGGGCATCCAAATATAGGATGAATCCACCACTGTCTTTTCATTTTAGGTCTCGATCTACATACAAGTAAACGTTCATCTCATAGCAGTTGCAAATTTACAAAACCGTGAGAATAACATCATCATTTCAATGCCATATCGTATTAAAATTAAAATCAAGCCCTAAATCGCAAGCTAATGTAACCGTAAAATTGGAGAGAAATCGCGCCTTGCGATTTAATTAAACCACTCCCTAAGAATTGTAATGAAGGGTTTGTGTTTTTTTCCTGAGAATCAAACTCAAATAGTGTATAGTCAAATATCAAATGACAAATATCTATAAAAATACAGTCATTAGTTTTTATCAAATTATTACAATATTTCGGTAAATAAATCTTGCAATGATTTGCAAAACAGTATTATTTGTATATAAAGGTTATTGACTCCAAAAACACTGTTTAATACCATAACACATGGAATCCATCATTTCATATCTCATGGCTTTTGCAATTAGTTTGATAGCATCTTATGTATAGTCAATTTCAAATGTATGTCTTAATGTCAGGATTCCTAAGGGCCTGACGGGCATTTGAAGCTTTTTCTTGTTTTTTTTTAACCTTACAAACCTTACTAATGTCAGGCCAAAGGGCCTGGTGTCATAAGATTTGTTTCTTGATTTTTTTTACAAACCCTGTCTCCCAATGTATATCTTATCAGAAAACACGAAACCGCTGCCTAAACGCACGCTGCGTATTGAAAAGCGAGACGCTTTTTTGGTTACACATAGGTTATATACATTGTCAAACACGGTTTGCAAGGAACACGGCTGTTTAGAACTGCCCACTTAGTTTTTGGTGCCAACTAGTCTATTGTTCATCACAACCCCATTTCGTCCAGAGTCTTTATTTACATAGGCTTGTAATCTGCAGAGTTATGCTATAAAAACGACTATTTCTCGAAAATTTTGCCAACTTTACACGCATTTAAAAACATGTTGCCACATTGGTTTTTGACAATTTCTTTTTGCAATGATAATTTCAATATGTCCTTTCATCATCTTTATATAACCCCCTCCAATTCGATTAATGCATGAAAAATGAGTTGATTGATTATTCGACTTTATAATGATACTAAAATAAATAGAATACATAACGAAAATCGTATTTATATCCCACGGTAACTGCATTGTATTTTCCAAAATTCGTAATATATTTTATAGCTTCGGTCATTCAAAATTGATTTGAATTGTTTGCGCAAGAAAAATATCAGTATATATAGTCCAAATTATAGTCAAAATTATAAAGAACAATTTGTATACAATTTAAATAATTTTATTCAAGAATTGATTTATTGCTTCAAAATTGTCTGCTCAATATTTATTAATATTGTTGAAAAAAAAATATTTATATATATTTTTTTTTAAATAGAAGATTCCCCTTTTGTGTCTATACAAATTCAAACGAACATCTAAGATGTCATAACATTGAAGACATTATGGGGAACATGAAAAATTAATTGCAATTCATTCAATAATATGTCTTAAGAGTTCAATGAAATATACTCATTCCACGTTTGTGTTCTGTAACTATGCACCACCATAAAGCCGCTTATATGAACTGTCCCCTTTAAGGTGAATAAGACTTATCCAAATGCTTTAATCCTCCTAAGCACATCTTTTCTTTTTTTCCATAACGTGTAAGATGGATTATTACATATGACAAAGCAAAAAAGTCAAACAAAGCGATTCTCTAAGAGTCAATGCGATGCATAGTTTTGCATATAAATATGTAGTAAAATGTGTATTTATTATTCAAATTAGCCTAATGTTCATCGGCATTGTTTGTAAATAAATTCACATGGAGGGGGTATATGACCTACACCATTAGAATGAGCTAGTCTTAAATTTAATAATATGTTAATTTCAAGGGAAAAGCAACCATTTTAAAATAAGGTGTAAAGACAACGAAAAATTGAAAAATTCACTCAATTTCATGCACAAATAGCCGAAAACATGCATGGTTAATCCTATGCAAACAAAAAAGGGGTTGAAGATATAGAGGCATCGTTGGTAGCTCCAAAAAACTAAAGGAGCAGTTTTATATAGAGGATAAACTATGACGCTATATCTGTGCAAAAATTAGTTTTACGAACACGGGGTTAGATTTTCGTACGTATTCTTAACATATTTACGTAGACGATATAAATAACTTTTCGAGGTTGTAGAACTAGGAATCTTGTGATGAAATGTCGTATAATATAAATTAATTTACAGAAAAAAATATTGTTTATGTATGGGGGCGGGGGCTTTTAAAAGATAACTTAAAAATTTTTCATTCCGTCCTTCTAAATATTTCTTATAATAGAATGAATAAGTTTTGAATATGTTTTGAATAAATATTATGTTTATTTTAACGTATTCATATAAGATAAGTTACAAGATTTAAGTCAGTATCAAGTTACCTGCTATATCCCAAACAAAAATCCTTTTAAAATGAGTAAAATCCATAACAATTCCAATAAAGATTGTCCCGTTTTATGATCAATATTAAGTATTATTTTGTTATTACATGTATATTAATACACTTACATTGACTTAGTTATTGCCTATGGGTTACCATGCAGGATGTAAAAGCGGGCAACCCCTGACCAGATAATAGACTCATTATTTACTCATATACTAAACTTGCGTATTCTAAGTGGTAGACGAAACCCCAAATCCTATTTGTCAACATTTGCAACAGATAAAAACCGTTTGCTACTCAAAGAAATAAACATCTGTAGCGATGCTTATAAGCACAACAAAAGAATTATAGAGATCATCAATTTCATTGCGAATATTAAAAAAAACACTAATCAAATCATTTTTAACCCATAATATTGAGAAACATGTTTCATCAACCAAATACCCATTATACCTCTAAACACGTGGTCGGAAATCTATACCTCGTAAGATTACGTACGTACATTTATAGCACTAATTTTACGTACGTCTAACGTGGGAAATGCGATCGTCAAACGATCGTTGGAACCTCGTTAAATTACGTACGTTAAGTTAATATTAATTTTACGTACGTATAACGTGGGTCATACCCTCGTTAAACGATCTTACACCCCACGTGTGCGATTTTATTTTTTGCACAGATATAGCGTCATAATAAACAGCCGTGGGAAGAAATATGTTAGACAAGCATCTACTGTAGTATTGGAATCAACTATCACCGGGTTGTTTCAGCTCCAAAATCAGCTCCCTCTTCAACATATTTAGTATATTTAGGAAAGAAGTAGATTCTTGCACTTTGGAGCGTAGTTGCAGCTCGTGGACCTACATTAAGTCCAGCGAATATTAATTTGAAATGCCACTTACCTTTTTCACAATCGAGAAAAACGGTGTTATTCGATTCTGATACTGTAGTTTTATACATTTTGTAATTAATTTGATTTTCAAATGTATATCTTAATTGTAGGTCTCCTTATAGAGGCGGATCCCTTTTATTTCACTCAGCTATTGGGCAAGAGTCGACGAAGTTGGGCCATCAACGCATGTCTTAGTGCTTCTAAGGATATTGGATGGGTAAGCATCTTTAATTCAAAATATACGGTTCCATTACTTAAACATGAAGTTATGTTTTTCTTGTTTATTTCTTTTTTTTGCGCAGGAGTGTTTTCACTGCATTCTTTATAACACACCTTGCTTGTGTTTCGGATAAAAGATAAAGGTATATAAAAACAGTGAAATAATCTGGAACAGCTATGCTAACGTTTAATACTATTGATCCATACTTTTTTCGTATGGTTATACACTTGAATGTTTTTATAAGATAAGTTGGTCAATAGATGAGCACAATAGCATGCTAATTTCACCAATTTATTCTTAATGCCCAGACTGTATGCTGTGAGATTTCAAAATGTAAAAAAAAATAGTTATTCCAAAACCGTTTGATCGACTATGGTTTCTTTCACTCTCTCAACATTAACGGAAAAATTTGCTTGAACAATTATATGAATCGTGTTTTACTGTGTCTCTTATATCGTGATACAATGTCATCCTATAAGTTATTTTTTTTAGTTAAGTCTGAGCAAAGATGCAGGCGGCCGCGGTACACTGCTTTTTGACGACCAAACCCCAGATGAACTTAATATCGCTCGCCCCGAGTGGACCCAATTGTGGAATCCAACATTACTCAATTTCTATTCGTTATTTCTTTTTGCCAATTAAGCCTGAGTGAACCCAACATAATTATCCCTTCATTCAAACACCTTATCTTACACTTTTGTTACTTCTCAAGCATCGAAATTTTCGCTTTGAAATGTCTTCCTCGAACAGACCAAAGGGTTTCTTTTTTAGGTTTTCCTTCATTTTTGTATTATCATTTTTTTATCTAAATATTTGTTCAATTATAATTTGTTTCCAGTTAAGCCTAAGCGAAGATGCAGGCGGCCGCGGCACTATGCTTTTGGACGACCAAACCCCAGATGACCTCAATATCGCTCGCCCTGAACGGAATCCAATTGTGCAATCCAACTTTCCGGTCATCCCTCAAATCCCGTGTTTCCCTTTAGAGTTGTTTCTCTTGGCGCTCAATCGAATTATGGTCGATGTTCACACATCCAAACTTGTTTTTTTTTAAATTTTCCATGAATTGGTTTTCTACGACCTTTACCACGATATTTTTCCATGATATCTTTTCACGTTACTTTTCCATGATATTTTTTTCAGGTCTTTGTATTATAACATCAAATGTTTCTACTACATAGAAGTCTACCAATAAAAGGGATTAGCTGAGGCAACACAATCAAATTTCTATTTCTTTTTGAAATATTCAGTTAGTCAATCTATTTTGCAAAATAGTTTTAACCATTGTTTTATTATTTATTTTCAGTTGAGCCTGAGCAAGGATGCAGGTGGCCGCGGCACTATGCTTCTGGACAACCAATCCCCTGAAGAACTTAATATCGCTCGCCCCGAATGGAATCCAATTGTGCAATCCAACTTCCCTGTCATCCGTCAAATCACCTGCTTCCCTTGGAGTCGCTTCTCTTGGCGCTCAATCGAATAATGGTCGATGTCCATATAAACAAGCTTGTTCTATTTTTTTGCCCCTGGATATGTTTTCTACGACCTTTTCCACGATCTTTTTCCATGGTATTTTTTTCACGATATTTTTCCATGACATTTTTATTCAGGTTTTTGTAGTATCATATCGACGGTTTTCTTCCACATAGAAGTGTACATAAGATGGATTAGCTATGGCCACAAGATAATGTGAATTATAAAAAAAACTTAAAAAACTATTGAGTGTAAATATTATTTTTAATGATATTCTAATTTTATTTATTTCCAGTTAAGCCTGAGCGAAGATGCAGGCGGCCGAGGCACTATGATGTTGGACGACCAATCCCCAGATTCACTTAATATCCCTCGCACCGAGTGGAATCCAATTGTGCAATACAACTTTCCTGTCATCCGTCAAATTCCATGTTTTCCTTTAGAATCACTGCTTCTTGCCTTAAACAGAACTGTAGTCGATTATTTCAGCTTAGACGTGGAAGGAATGGAAATGAGTGTATTAGAGAGTATACCTCATGATGATATACATATTAGAACTATGACAGTCGAATATGATCATGCAGTAGAGACAGAAGAAGAAAAACAGGATATGAGAAGGACAATTGAGGAGATGGGATATGAGTTTGTGAAGACTATTGATGTGAAAGAGCCGAAAAAGGCGTACTGGGCGAATGATTTTGTGTTTATCAAAAGATAGCATTGAAGAAATAAAATATCAACTATACATTCATTTTGTTGTGGTCTATAAAACATTTATATCTGCTGTTGATCGAATGCTTATTAATCTAGTGCTGTGGTTAATCGAAAAAAATCAGTAAAATTTACAAGGCCTTTCTTCGAAGAATGATATTGAATAAGCTCATCGCCGAAAAAATATATAAAGACAAATATTTTCGATTCGTTCAAAGCTCATTAATCTCATTAATATTCTACATTGTACGCCTTATATCCTAATCTAATTTGCTATCATTAGAGAGTATATCACATGATGATATACATATTAGAACTATGACAGTAGAGTATGATCATGCAGTAGAGACAGAACAAGGAGGCACAGGATATGAGAAGGACGATTGAGGAGATGGGTTATGAATTCGTGAAAACTATTGATGTTAAAGAGCTGAAGTAGGCGTATTGGGCGAATGATTTTGTTTTTGTTAAGAGATAATAGTAAATGAGTAAATATCCAAAAAACATCTAATATATCATAAATGTTATCTTTAACACTTTATTATACTTTGTTAATTGAATGCTCAAATATGTTTATCTTATCGTGTATTTTATTTTTTCATGATGTTAACCAGGTTTTTCCGCGACAAATTCACTTGATTAAGTATGTGAAATATATGATAATCACACATTATTTTAAAGCTTGAAATACGCTTAAATCCATATTAAAATATAGCATTGTGCGTTTAATACATATATCTCTCAATGGAGACAGGTATTGAAAAGTATTCCTCATGATGATATACATATTAGAACTATGACAGTAGAGTATGATCATGCTACTGATACAGAACATGGGGCTCAGGATATTCGAAGGACAATTGAGGAGATGGGGTATGAGTTTGCGAAAACTATTGATGTGAAAGAGCCGAAAAAGGCGTATTGGGCGAATGATTTTGTTTTTGTTAAGGGATAGCATTGAAGAAATAAAGATATCAAATATACATTTATTTTGTGGTGGTCTATATAATTTATTTTGTGGTGGTCTATATATGAGAAGGACAATTGAGGAGATGGGATATGAGTTTGTAAAGACTATTGATGTGAAAGAGCCGAAAAAGGCGTATTGGGCGAACGACTTTGTTTTTGTCAAAAGATAATAATAAGAAAAAATGTGTTAAAAATATATATAATGTATTTTCAATATGTCAATAGCTATAACATCTGTGCATCGCCCTGAAAATTGGATGCTTCTACAGTAAAACTTATCTTGTTTTAAATAAATGAATTATATAATTTTATGTACAATAGTGTTTTTTAAAGAAAATATGTCCGTGATGTTTTACCAAGTTTGTCTTTTAAAATAGAATTGAAGAATATGATAAATAGCATGTACTTTCAATGGTCTTGAATACTTGTACAAATTTAACTTTGTGCGTCCAATGCACTCATATTGATACAAGTATCCTAGAGTATACCAAATGAAATAATTCATATAAGAACTATGACACAGATACTATGTCATAGTTCTGATGACACAGAGCAAGAAGCAAAGGATATGAGAAGGACAATTGGGGAGATGGGATATGAGTTTGTGAAGATTATAGGTGTGAAAGAGCCGAAAAAGGCGTATTGGGCGAATGATTTTGTGTTTGTTAAGAGATAGCATTGTGTAAAATAAATTATCAAATATACATTTATTTTGTGGTGGTCTATATAACCTTCAAATCTGCTGTTAATCGAATGCATTTCAGTCTAATGTTATGGTTAATTGAACAAACCTTATATATTTGGTTATAGCCTAGACCCAGTTTCAAATCAATATGTTTGATTGGAATCATTTGTTTGTCATTTGTTTTTCTATTAAGCGCGCATACTTTGTTATGTCTCTTCACTGTTACCCTCAAAGAATCAAAACATGCACGATAGAACACATGAGGGGGAGACACACCTATTATATATCACAGTTTTGGAATTTTAGGCTAAGTCCAGAGGCACTTCCGGTTGAAATTTAGAGCTTGTACCCATTGGCAGTAATTGAACTACATCGAAAAAATTATATGTTTCGCAACTTTTTAATCTTCATATATTTATTATAAAATAAATCTATTTTGTTCTATGATTTCTGTTTAAAATGGAATTTTATCGTGTTTTTAGCCGTGCCACAGTTTAGTTCTTTCCTTGAGATGACAAATTAAATACTATGATTTTATCAATTTATGTTTTATATTGAAAAGTGAATGGCATCACATGACACATTTAAAAATAAAGTTGTAAAAATCAAGTAAGCTTGGGCGTATATCCTTTTTTCGCCAGCTTGAAACACCAAAGGAACACCTTTTGGATACAATTTCATTTTTCAATACAACTATATTATGAATTTTTCTATTATCTATCATTTATCAAAATAATTGTTCACACTTATTATTGCAAAAGTTAAAAAATTATCATAAAAGGTGTTCCTCAATTATTCACGAAAAAATCTCCAATTTGAAAGTATCACAGTTTCCTGCTTGGTGGGTTGTGACTTTTTTTTTCTTTTTGGAAACTGATAATGAGGTGCACCTCATGGTCAATCAACGAATATCAATATAAAATCCACGCATTGTGATTTGTTGAAACATAAAAAATCGGGTGGACGAAATCAGGATATTTGATAGGTGATTATCTTAAAAAAAGTTACTTGACAATTTGATTACATCTAATTTACATATGTAGCTTTAAAAAAACATCCGTAGTTCTATACTACATATGTTGTGAATAATAAGAATGTTATATTCTTGGTATACTGTTCTACGTGTTTTACTCTGTGTTCAAATTGAAAGATAAAGAAGATAAGCGTAATGTTTTAGACATAAATAAAACTTAAAAAAGGCACTTATGATTATAAACATATTCTATTGCGGTTCATTTGTCGCTCTAAGTATCCAAAACACATTGTCGCGTCATTAAAAAATACAATAGAGTCTAGAAAAAAATACAATAGAGTCCCTTTTCATTGTTTGATTACTTTTAGTTATACAGAAGTGTATGGCATTTCTTGTGAACCATTGCAAGTATACATAAACATACCTTATTTTCACACTAGTATTTGATTGGAATATTGATTTTTCCTGTTATTCATTGTAGATAACGCCATAGGCCTGAACAGGACACATCGGACATAATATTACATAGAGTCTATTGGAGATATATATTACTCTTCACTTTGTTCCCTAAAACAAACAAAAAGTGCGTAAAAACGAACAAAATGAAAGGCTACATAGCAAGCTATCTACCCGTAACCCAACTCTGCTTATGGATACTTTTTTCATCGCGAGCATCAATTTACACATGAAATTCAATCAACTCGCCACACTGGACAGCGCCTGTATAAAACGCGTTCGCGGCAAGCGTATAGCCAACGAACTACTAACGGATATTCCCACGATAAACGAACGATTTCAACATTTGCTCGACCGGAAGTTAGTCGCTTCGCACCCGGACGTGATTGAAATGGCCCGGATATTGTTTCATCCGCCTTCCGGTCACGTGATTAAACCGTCAATTCCGTATCCGCAGTTGATGCGCGAGGTTCAAACAAAACAAAGCCGGTGGGTGCGAGAACAGTTTAAAGATCAGGTGAGGTGTTTATTGTGTATGTTTTATTTGTAGTTAACTGTAAAATATGCTCTATTTCTTTATTTACTAATGCGGTATATACCCACTCGGCAAACAACATCCTCAGGACGTCCTAATCACGTAGTTTTACGTCCCGACGTCCGCGACGCAATTAGGACGTCGCTAAGATGTTAAAA
>LQRL01177689.1:0-12129 GCA_001703475.1 Hydroides elegans
ATATCTTAATCATGAATAAGTAATAGATAAACAAATAAACGAATGCATACGAATAAACGATAGCTTACGATAGCTTACGATAGCTTACGAATAAACGATAACTTACGCATAAACGATAGCTTACGATAGCTTACGATAGCTTACGAATAAACGAATGCTTACGAATAAACGAAAGCATACGAATAAACGAGAAACGAATAAACGAATAAACGAATACGAATAAACGAATAAACGAATACGAATAATTTTGCTTACGATAGTCAAATTGGAAGTGGTTTTAACTGTATAGTCTCTTTTTAACTCCCTGGATTTGCATTTCTTATACGCTCCTAAGCGCAAGCGCGCGGGGATTGGGTGTTTGGGAGTTTTACAGGTACAGGGGAACGAGGAATGGAAATTGTTCCCGATTACATTTTAATATTTCTTCTTGCAAATGCATAAACGAAGCAAATTATATGCGTTTGACTATAATGAGTAATTGTTATTGTAATATGGTAACTAATTTTATGTTATTTTGATGCGTGTCCTTCAAAATAATAATGATTTCCATTTTCGAATTATAGCAACCGGTAGCTTACTCTTGATCTTGATCACGCTGAGGTAAACCATAAAGGTCAGTTCTGCGTGGGCTTTACATTGTTTAACCAACTGGGAGTGGACATTTACCGAAATGATTCACGGCGCAATGTATTAAGCTGATCGTTCGTCCGCTTAAGCCCATTTATGACAATTATGAAGACGAATCGGTAGCAACCACACACTTATCTTGGCCAACGATGACCCCCATAATATACAAGAGATTATTATGACTGATCTCAAAAGAATGCGCAATGTGAGTCATCTAAGAATAGTAACAGTTAGTGATGAGCACACACCCCTGTTCTCATTACGTTATATGGCAATGGCTTTTATGTTTTTTTTGTAGCTAAAATAACATGAGTTCCAAGGACAATGGCCCGGTGCATAGCTGCAAAACATTTTCTTGGCGTATAGATCCAGTACAACTATTGTACGTGTTGGCCACACGATCGTCCAAAATAACTGCCTATCTGCTTATTAATTTAAGCAAATATAACTTTTAGAAAATATAATATGAGATATCTAAGGGCCTGGCCACATTGGACTATTTTCTAATTTATTTTTCAAACAAAACTGTCTGTCAATGTATTCCTTACGGGAAACTCAAAAGGCTACCTAAACGCTCCATGTTTTGGTTTACCATAAGGAATACGGTGAATGACAGGTTCGTTAGGTGAAAAAGCAAGAAAAGTTTTCCAATGTGGCCAGGCCCTAATAATAATATATAATTATCGGTCAGTTCAAGACAATCTTCCATAGAAATAGGTAATACTTTTTCTCGGAAATACTCTCCTTTTCAATTGCGATTAAACTGTGGAGATTCAAAGGACAAACAAGTCAACCCTAGTTGTTTAGTAACCTATTTCCATGGAAATCCACGGGAATGAGACACTTGCGGCTTTTAACAACAAAAGGATAGGGGCGACCCATAGCGACAAAAAACCGGCTTACCGGCTTATTATGAAAAAATAAGCATAAAATCTTAAGTCAGTGAAGTTAGAGACGGGCGTCGAGAGCAATGTCAACCATCAATGATTGTGTCTGCATGATCCAAGGACGATACAGAGATAGAACATGTTGTCTAACACGTTAAGCAGGTAATTAACTCTCGGTACTATTCAATAAAAATGATCTTTTCTTTTATTCATCTTTTTGCATAAAAATAGTCGGTCTCGTCTTTTCTTACGCAATGATTCCAATATGCGTCATCATATAGTATAAGGTAATCTGACCTATTGAGTTTTCGAATGTAAAAAAAAAAAGAAAAAAAATGGCAGGCTATTTTTTCATGGTCAGTGTATGCAACTCAACGTACATGTATATTGCCAAGACGATTGTTCCTATGGATACATTATGTTTGATTCATTTTCAACGGACCTAGCAACGGGAGTTATTGTTATGAGACTGCAGGCCCCAAATGTCACTGACCGATGGTTTAACAATTATAATATCTGAATCTTTTTAGAAAACAGATATTTAAATCCCACGCACAAAGGCGACGTGACATAGGGGCCACACTGAGAAACAAGAAAGGTATTGATGTCGTGACGTTGAAAAAATACTCAAGGAATCATTAACAGACTTGACGAGTTAATGCGAACCGGAAAGTGCAAAGCAATAAATATGACAATGAATTCTAGGGACAGTGGTCCAGCTCGCGAAGCACGTGCGATGTTTGGTCACGGAGTAAAGAAGCGAGAAATCATGTCGGGTCTACATTTGACGAATGTAATTTGGCATGTCAAATATACATGTTATACAAAATAGGTGAACTTAAAGAGCAATTTCAATTTCTAAAACCAGTAATTGTATTTTATGATGATTATTTTGGTGTGATTCATTCAATACTATGTACATAAATATTAGGTTACTGATATTACATTACACTTGTACTTCCCTATGTTACATTTCCAGGTACACATTTTTTGTTAAATATCTGGAGCAAACAAACAAATACTTGAATGCTGCAAAAATGTTATACGCATTCATGTACTTTAGTTCTTTGAACTACTGACACAGCTAAATATTAAACAAAAAATACATAAAATAAATAGGCCTTCACTTGAACCGATAACCCGAGGGTTTAGCCTACATCTAGATCAATGAATTCTGGTTTTCAAAACGAAACAAAAGTTCGCGGCAATCAAAATATTGGAAACCACAATTCGACTAAGGTACATGTATGTATATGCACAATTTTTATTATTTGTTATGAGTATGAAAGTCAAGATAACTTTGGTCCAAACAACCTGTTTTTATAATAGTTGCAGTTTTCATTGAAATTTCATTCCGGTTTAATTTTGCAGGTTTGATATTGGTAATAGCAAGCTGCGCATTTACTAAACATAGCTGCCCTCTCCAGACTAAGTGCATGTTTGTGGAATGTGCGGACAAACACATGCATCAAGCATGGTTAAATCAACGCAACATTCACTAAAAAGTACTTCGCTAGGTTGTTATAGATACTCAAATATGATATTCTTCCCTGTTTTTTTATTGCATGTTTATTCAGCATCATAGTGATTGCATTTATATGAAGTTAGACAAAAAAATCTTCAATGAAATTGACGTCCCTGGTGCTAAAGGAAAACCTGATTAAATAGCGGAGCATACAAATATTGAACTCAAAAGGTGGCTTGAATGCGTGTTTTTAAAAGGGGATCGACTATGATGACCCTTTCCAAAAGTTAATATTTTACAATAATGCATAGCTTTCTATAATCAGTGTGATATCGGAAGAGTTCAAGGTAATGTATAAGGGTGTGGAGGTTATAGATATTATCCATCTCATAAAAAATGATTTTTTTTACCAGAGGCAAAGATCAAGAACTTTGAGGTGGATCTATTGCTCTTAATTGGTACACAATTGAGAACATTTAAAAATCTAAGAAAATGTCGAAGATTTATTGAAAAACTGCACACACGGTAATTTTACTCGCTTTCGTTATATAAAAAAATGTCTGCATATATTCCAGTTGCTTATTCCGATCAACATCATAATTAACATATCTGCATTAAAATATCTATTTTGTGTGATTTAGACATAAAAAAATCTAGCATAACTGATCTCGTTTTACGATTTTTCAGACGTAGATTAATAAAAGAATCTGAATTTCGTAGAGGCTACACCATTTATACATAAAAACAAAACTACATATATTTCATTTTTAAAATATGAGCGCTTCTTAATTAAATCTACATGTACATGTACCTTGATTGGTTACATAATTTCTTTTCGAATGAACTTTCATTCCAAAACTGTTAAAGTGAGGAATAAAGTAATTGATTACAAAACTGTTTTTTTTATTTCTATTTTCTATTTCAAGTTTAGATTGAATCATGTTTGAATATTTATGGTGTTAATAAGCTTTTGAAAATCGAATAAATGATGCGACTTTCATAATATCCGTGCAGCTATACCGTGAATCGGATTTTCATGTACCATAACAACAATGATTTGTGCCATGTTGAAATATCTATGTACAAATATGATGTTCACGTTAATAATCACAACTTTTAAAGATATTTAAAGTCGAGAAAAAATGTATACTGCATCGAGTATCTAACAAACTCATTCATCTGGAGAGGGATTTTTTCAGTGCATGTCCGTATAAATCTAAGTAGGCCATGTTTATGCGAGCCACGGGAGATGCGTGACGTGGATTGTGCAGCTTGCTATTCATATTGCTGCGACTCGGCATCATAGCGAAGTTGAATTTTTGCTGAAATTTCCACCGCTAAAAAAGCGCGCACATCGGAGGTAAGAGCACTATTTTCAAAGTCGTCTAATACCGACACTTGGACGAAACGACGTTCGCATAATGCAGCGTGCGATCGCTTACGTGCACCATTGCAGTAATGTTCGAAAAAAAAAAACACGCACATGTAGGGTATAGGACCGACCTACTAATACATGTGGTTATAAAAAGTATTAATACTCAGACAGACATAACCATCGAGATCTCCTACATATTTGAGATGGTGTATTGCTCCATTATCTTATGAATTGTTCTAACCCATCTGACGTCAAGAAAAACATGTATATTGCGCAAGTGTGAAACGGTATTGCCGTTGTACACACGTCAACAATAACAAAAACAAGATACTATAGTCGATATTTTACCGATATTTTATCGTTGTGTATGATTTCCCCTGAAACTCACATAACAAACACACGCTTTGATACAATTATGGTGACGTGATAATGAATTTCCATTTATTATGGGTTGAGTATGCAACCTCGAACATGCGTTGAAAAAACGCGGACATGTATTGTAATAAAGGCAAAAAAAAAGTAAAAAAAAAGAAAAAGAAAGAACGAAAATATTTCAAATCCGTGTCAATAAGGATATGTAAATCATGTTATTTCTTTCTTTTTTGTCTGTTTCGTGCTCTAGAAGCTGTCACCTATTACTAGGTCGCGTCAGTTCTCCCTCTCTTTACACTCACACACTGACGCAAAAACGCTCATTTTTGAATGTTAAAAAGCTTGAAAAATAATTCATAAGATCTAATTAAACATTTGTTCCTATCAAATATTTTTTACTATCTATGTTTATCTTTGCTTTAATATATTGTCTCTCTTAAGACCAATTAGAGTATTAAATAATCGCATTAAGCCTGAATACTATTACATGAATGAAAATCATGAATAATAAAAAATATATGACTCGTTCGACCTTAAAGATTGACAGATGTCTGAGGCCCAATCAAAAAGCGACTAGACCTCTTGCTTAAGTGCATGTAACTCCAGCGCTGTATAAAAGGCAAGCAACTTTATGTTAACCATTTAATTGACTTGTTCTGTGCATCGAAAACAGAGCAAAGTTTTTAATGAACACGTTTGAAAAGAACAATTGCATCATATCATTGTTGAATTGATAATTAAGAAACAACAAAATTTGTTTTGGTTACACGACAAAACATTGCAAAGGGAACTGCAAATGTATTTTGAAAATTATTTGAAAAAGAAATAGGAGCAATTCATTATAATATTTGAAGGAATTATTGAAAGAAACTGAGAAAAATATAACAACAACGGATTAAAAGCTTGAAAATTCTCAGCGATAACCATATTAAGTTGCATTCCACAAACAATTAGATTACAGTTAAAGGAGAAACTGAATAATTACCTCAAAAGGAGCGATCGGAACTCACAATTTGCAAAAATCAGTTACATCTCTAGATGCGATAAGACATTGATGGTGTGAAACGATTCATAATTGTGCGAAAGTGAACACTCATTGCGAGACGACATCTGAGAAATCTGTGTTAACTATTTACTGCACGCAATCAGATTTTTATCCTTGATATATGTAAATTGCATATAATGAGGCCAGAAATAGTATATACTTAATCTTGTTCTAGATACAATCAATATTATAACTATTGTGTCAAAATAACAGGTTGTGTCATGCCATTGAAAACGTTCTTACAAGATATAAACAGTAAATTAAAGGCAAAATTGAAGACTAAAAAATCGGTGAATGATACAATGTGCGAAGACGCGGTCAAGCATAGTAGAAACGGCGATGTGGTCATCCACCAAAACGGATACTCCACGAAACCTGCCCCGATGTTCGATCATCGCTACACGGCAGTCACAAGGAAATCGCTGCATCGCACAGCCAGTGTCTCGAGTCGGACAGGTGAACGCAAAGGCCACAGGATATTCTTAACCATCTGTGTGTACGTGACATTTTTCGAACTCGGATTAGTCGGAGCTGTCATGGGCCCGACGCTCGTGCATATGCAACATTTGCTGGACACCGATATTAAAGGTATTACGTTTACGTGGGTATGTCAACGGATTGGCTATGTGTTAGGTGTAGTGCTAAGTGGGCTGCTCTTCGATCGTCTTAATCAAGAACTGCAGTTCGCCGCTGCGTGTCTCCTAGAGGGCGTGGTGGTTGCTTTGGCGCCATTTTCGCCGAATGTATATTGGTATTACGCCGCGATGTCAACGCAGTCACTAGCGCATGGATATATAAATACCGGACTACAGTCATTCCTTTTGAGTCTCTGGAAAGGACGCAAATACAAGGAGCCACTTATGCAGGGTTGTCCAGCTGTATGGTCTATAGGAGCTTCTATATCTTCATTTATCGTAAGACCCTTTCTTGTTGATATTCCAGAGGAATACACAATGACGACAGAAAATGGTTATCACTATAACACCACGGACCAGTATAATGTAACGACTATAGACAATGACTATAACCAAACAATTGCTGAGTACAATCAAACCAGTGACGCATATCCTTTCAATATCACAGAAGACGACATAGAACATGTTCGCTACCCATACATGATCGTCGGATTCAATTTCGCCGCATTGTGCCTTCTCTACATTATCGCATACATGATGCTCGGTCCCGAATGCGACCGCAAAGTACTACGGACAAAGCGACGTCAGCGCCATCGCACGGGAGACGTTCGCTGCTTTCGCATTCCTTTACTCATCTTTCTTTTCGTGTTCTTCTTCTTCCACGCCTGGTACGAGGGAATATTCAGTGGACTATTAACAGCCTTCGTTGTGGAAGGCCTCGGCTGGTCAGTCGCCAGTGGACCGCTTATCACATTCGTGTTTTTCGCTTCGCAAGCCATCGGTCGTCTATTCGGCATTCCCATCTCAGTACTCGTGAGTTCCGCCAAAATGGTCTTCAGCAACGTCATAACTACTAGCATCGCATTTAGCATCATGTTACTAGCGCCGCAAACTGGTGAGATCTTCATGTGGTGCGCCGTCGCGTTAGCGGGGTTCGCTACGTCAACTACGTATGCGTCTACGGTATTATGGTCAAGTCAATATATAACAATAACCGGCGCCGCGGGCTCTGTGTTCCTCTTGGGTAGTTCAGCGGGTGGAATGAGCGGCGGTTTTATCATAGGTAGACTGCTTCAGAATCACACCTATATGTGGGTGATCTACATGGCACTCGCGGCCTGTTTGATTCATGTGGTACTCTTTTCGTGTATGTATGTGTTCGGTGGGTGCCATCAAAAGAAACTGACGTTAGCCAAGCAACCGTTGCCTCATCTGAATCATGCCACGCCCATTATACAAACTCCTATCATGCAAACACTTGAAGCGAGTAGCCGTGTCACTACTGTATGACGTCAGTCACGCATCGTTTAACGCATACATCTCATTATATCATACGCATTTTATTTAATGTATTTTTGTATCAGTAGTATGTGCTTTTGTGATGTCCATTGTTAGGATGCAAGACTGGTTCACTCCAATGTGTTCGCTTCATGTAGAGCGGGTTTGACTAAATTATTGCTGCTTTTCTAAGCTCGATATATGGCTGGTAGATAACATGTATTATGATATATTGTCCTATTTATTTATTTCATTATTTGTGTAGCTTTGTTTTGGTGATAAGAGGTTCTTGTTTTACCTTAACAGTATTACGTATACTCCATTGCATATTTTATATTAGCATTAAATATTCCACTTTTTGATATACTGTGCCATAAACTGAATGCAGGAAAGAAGTATAAAAAAAATATGAGACTGGGGTTAAGCACTTTCCTAATAGTTTTGTGTTCATTAAGATTATAAGCATGTCTTCTCATAATATATAAGTCAACACATTTATACAATATCTTATTTACTGTCATGACATAAATAACAATAAAATGTTGATTATAAACTTTAGTTTTTGTACTTTATCAATCAAAGTCTGTGTCTGTGTACCTTATAAATAATAGTTAATATATGCGTCGGCGTGATAATCAGTTAAATGACATTATCTCTCGCCTGATCAAGATCGCGCCAAAATAAAGGGTAGACGTACCATATTCAGTCATTTTTTTAAACATAAAACTTGACCTCTTTTTGCACAGTTACATACATGTATACATATATTTATATGGATATCACCACTTTTTTAAAGCGAAAACAAGCAGTCGTAGACGGCAAAGCCCCCAACCTCCCACCCTCATTTTCTGTTCCGTTCCCTACCCCTTTTTTCGATTTCCATTTTCATATCCTTATATTTCTTAATCTCCTTCCATTTCTTTTCTCATTTTCATTGGTTAATTTTTCATTGATTCTTTTTACTATTCATTTTGGCTATAAAAAAACCCTGATTTTTATTTATGACATTCTTTTAATGTATATGTGTTAAGAAGAACATATTTATCGTTATATTAATCACAAACAAAGTTTATGCAAGATGCATACTAATTTGAATGGTATATATTTTCTGTCCATTTATTGATAAACAAGCAGTCGTAGACAGCAAAGCCCCCAACCTCCCACCCTCATTTTCTGTTCCGTTCCCTACCCCTTTTTTTCGATTCCCATGTTCATATCCCTATTTTTCTTAATCACCTTCCTTTTTTTTCTCATTTTCATTGGTTAATTTTTCATTGATTCTTTTCACTATTCATTTTGGCTATAAAAAACCCTGATTTTTATTTATGACATCCTTTTAATGCATATGTCTTAAGAAGAACATCTTAATCTTTATATTAATCACAAACAAAGTTTATGCAAGATGCATACTAATTTGAATGGTATATATTTTCTGTCCATCGATTGATAAAAAAAGTTATTATAAACTGTCTCGAATTAGCACAAAAGATATAAATTCGCAACAGTATCGTGACGCAATAATTCCATTGTTATGCAACTTCAACAATGGAATAATTGCGTCACAAGAAAAATGTTCCTAGTCATTGTTGCGAAACATAATTGTTACACCTTGATTGTTTGCGTCATATTTCCTCAAAAAAGTTGAAAATTTCGAACTTTAAAACAGATTTCCAGACTTATCATTCATATGATCAAAATATAAAAGGGTCGGGCATCTACCTCATAACTTTTCACAAATTTCATTCCCGCTGATGTTATAGCTATATATTACCGTTTTTGTGCTAGGGCTTGACGAAACTTTTTTTGGTCGATTTTGGGGTCTGAAAAATCAACCCGTTTTAATAGCCCCCTCCGGAGCCCCTAGGCCCCGGTTGGGGGCTAAAAAGTTATTATAAACTGTCTCGAATTAACACAAAAGATATAAATTCGCAACAGTATCGTGACGCAATAATTCCATTGTTATGCAACTTCAACAATGGAATAATTGCGTCACAAGCAAAATGATCCTAGTCATTGTTGCGAAACATAATTGTCACACCTTGATTGTTTGCGTCATATTTCCTCAAAAAAGTTGAAAATTTCGAACTTTAAAACAGATTTCCAGACTTATCATTCATATGATCAAAATATAAAAGGGTCAGGCATTTACCTCATAATTTTTCACAAATTTCGTTCCCGCTGATGTTATAGCTATATATTACCGTTTTTGTGCTAGGGCTTGACGAAACTTTTTTTGGTCGATTTTGGGGTCTGAAAAATCAACCCGTTTTAATAGCCCCCTACGGGGCCCCTAGGCCCCGGTTGGGGGCTAATAATCAGTCTTTCGTTAATCTTATCCTTTTCCTGGCAGCGCACACAATAACTCAATGGAATTTTTTTTTAAAATGGGCGTATACCCAATAGACCTTATCAATAATAGTTTATGGTTAATACAACTTATTACGGTCAAATCAGAAAAATGTGAATTCAAAAATAATCGGAACAGGAAGGAAACACAGTAACCTGATCCACGGTTTACATTTATCTGGAAAATCTGCGATACATGAGAAGAAAAAAAATACAAAATTTTGAATCCAAAACATTATATCCAAACGTTAAAAAATAACGAATAAACATGCACATTATATCATCTTGTCATTGCAAACACATATAATCAGTTAGATAACAAGCCAAAATGAAACATGATGATAAAGACAATTAATAATCATGAACGCTATTATTTTTATGATGATAATATTTTTGCTTTATTTAAATGTGTATATCAGGTACCAATGTTATTTTGCAATCCACAAAACAGGACCAAATAAAGTCGATATGCTTAAAGAACTGAACAAACCGTACAATTGTAGCAAAATTTTGAGATATTAGAAGTGCATTTTAGGTGAGAGGCGAGGAAACGCAACAAGAAACAACCACCGTTATCAAAAGGAACTGAGAAATTCGATCAGCCACTGTCATACAAAATTAATCGACCTTCATTTATTTGTATGATTTCCTTTTTATCCTGATATCCATGGTCATATTTAATTACCTTTAAACAATACATGTGTATTTACATGTATAGTTGATGTAATCATTCATTCGTGGTTCTTCGAATTTAGATATCTGATTCGGCCATCGAACAACTAATCCTTATCAACTAAGGACCTGGGCACATTGAAAGCTATTTTAAAGATTTGTTGCTCAAACCGTGTTTTCCTAAGCATTCTTTATGGGAAACTCATGAAATCGGCTTACATTCGTTGTGTTTTGAAAAAGCAATGAGCGTTTATGAGTTTTTCTGTTCCTACGTGGCCAGGCCCTTAATTACACAAATAATTGCAAATTAGTTGTTGAACTAGGTCAATTCATAAATAAAGAACAACACTTGTTTCTTTTGTCCTTATTCATTGCTATATTCAAGCAATTTCATCGGATAAATTGAGTCAATCTATTCATCTCCCTTAGTCCACCATGCCTTATCGCTACGAAGGGAGATGGAAATATGTTATCTTAGCAAAACATGATATATAAAGAGCAACAGAGATAAGTGAAATTAATAAAACAAAGATCCTTTTTTTCATAAAGACGCATTACATAATGATGATTTACCTGCTGAAAGGCTAGTACAAGCTATTTTAATAAAGGCTTGAAGCAAGTTTCATTTACCTAAAGAGGACAAACATCAATTCATTGTTGGCAATTTAGTTTTTGGTATAACTATTAAAAGCGAACACCTCTTAATCTGAGCCTTGTGGGCGTAAAATCGTATGCACGATATTCTCAAGTTCCCGAGGCGTCACACGACGTATTTTACGAGAATATTTGATCGTGAAAGGCTACGTTTTTGGAAATAGATTATCCCCATACTCAAGACTGCTCCATATGATACTAATAATTCCTGAAATCATAAACTCTATCAATTGTGTAAATACATATCTTAAAAAGTAGCTGTGCTCTGTCTATACATTGTTTATACATAGAATTATATATTGTAATATAAATACGTGACACTTATTTTTCAAAGACGAAAGGGTATATATAGGATAACTAACTCTTTCGAGCCGGTATGAAAAATATCGCGAGGCGTAGCCGAGAGATATTTTTCATATCGGCGAGAAAGAGTTAGTTATCATGTATGTCGCAGGGCTCGTTTAATTTCGACTCGTTTGATTACATATTAGAGAAGAATGCAAATCAATGTTAAAATGTTTACAGATGAAATCATTGTCAACATTGAATATTGGCTTGTCCTATACAAAATGATAAACTTAAAGTTTGCAGAAAAAACAGCTTTTTAACAATCACATTGTAAGTGTTTTATTGCTAGATGTTTTTCCACTTTACCGATAAAACATTTTATGTGTTTTTTTTTCTTAAAAATCATTCGATGCTTATAACTAATCGATGCCAATATCCCCTAAATAAAGTAGGTCTCTGTCATGATTTTCCAAGAAAAACACGTG
>LQRL01177689.1:30216-41013 GCA_001703475.1 Hydroides elegans
AGAAACAAAGGTAGTCATCTGACTCCATACACTCGGAAACAAAGGTATACTCATATTCAAAACCAGATAACATATCTTTACGAACATCTTTCTGCGTGAAAATGAGGTGTCAGTGTTTTATCACTCACCGATCCGCGCGTGAAGTTGATGTGTTCGTGGATGCTACTACGGGCGCTCTGCATCGCCGAACCTTGACGCGCGCCACCACCTGAATACCGAAAGAGTATGATCAGACAACGTAAGGACCCACCTCATATGCGTGACCTCGTAATGGCGTCATTTGCATCATTATGGAATTCAGGCGTCGGTCCTTTCGTTTTTTGTAGATGATGTCAAAATCCCTTTGTGTTGAAATTCGACATGATACCAATGCAGTTCTGATATCACGGCGCAAGACAAAAGTCAATTCGTAACCTACCGGCGATAATATATTTTCAGTTTCCTGCTGTTAAAGTACCTGCAGCATTCGAGACAAAACAGTAACATTTTAACTAAAATGGATTAACATTTCCATATTAAACAATCTTTCATGGAGCTAATGGATTACTAACACAATTTGCATAATTTCAAAATATGTGCTCTAAGTAGGCCCCCTCCACCTTTATTTTCCGTTTTGTTTAATAATAACATAATAATTACTGTTAAATATATACACATATGACTTAAGTGCACTATGAATTCAATTCATGCTAAGAACAAAGAACAAAGATAAGCCTTATAAAAATCGTAAATGACATAAGCTGGTAAGATTATTCTATTGTGAGTGTAAATCACATTTTATGAGAATGATCGGCATAAAGTGATCCAACCTCCCACTAATACAACATCAATTTAAGTAAGTTTAAATGACGTAAGACTAACTATGGATAACATGCAAGATCACGTTACATAATATTTAACATTTTGAAAAAAAAAGTATAGGATGTCCTATAAAAACTGGTTCAGTCGTTAGAGTCTTCTCCAATATTCTATATTTGTATAAAGTCTTTAGTACATTGTATTTCGTTGCGATTTATAATGATTTATATCAGTCGCACTTATTACATGTACCTTCGTCCTCCTTTTGCCCGAAAACATCCCGAGCATCTAAACTTAGGTATGTGACATTGGGGGACTAACAGGGAGCGACTCTTAACTTAAGGACCAATCGACTTGACAAGACCATAAAATTAGATAAATATTTTGGTTGCATTTACATGTATAAGTCAATATAAAGATAAACAGTGGGCACCCGCGCAACTGATCTATAGCCCATTCAATGTGCTTCTGGCCGCCACTGAGGACTGATATGTCAGAAAAGATGAGCACAATTAAACACTTCAAATTTTATCGTTTATGAAATCAGACTGCATTAATATAGAGAAAGATGATGAGGACAAAAAGGCGCTGACAAAACGCCCTTGATAATCCTGGCAAAATAAATTTAAAAAAAAACTGATTTTGTGCAAAAAAATGAAACCATTTCCATATTAAGTGCGTAGTTATAATTTTCTGTAATAAACGTGGAGACAATGAAATGTTTCAGTAGACATTAATCAGTAATTATATTTATCTCAGAAGAATCTGTACGATGAAAAAATCCCGAGATTAACAATATTTAGCTATGAAAAAGCAGCTTTTTCGTCTCTATTAAATGCTAAAAGTTATTGAAAGTCATTAGTGTCAAATGTTAGCGATATAGCCATATCGCAGTATTATACCTGGTTTATGATGGTGTGGAATATTGTTCCATGCCTTCCCGGGTCGCTTTGGCTGCTCCCTGGATACAAGAGGGAGGCGAAGGGATGCTCCGGCACTTTTGGACAAAGGTTGGGTTGACACTTGCTCAGCGCGTTCCCTTTGCCTGCTCATAAAATTGTAAAGAGAGGAATATACTTTTTAAAAATTGAACACATATATATATACATTTGATGTTTAAAATACATAACCTCAACCTTGTGATATAGCTCGGCAAACGGCCAGAAAAAAATACATAATTTGAAAAAATGTTCATCTATTGTCCAGATTTTAAGGGTTCTACTTAATTCATATATTTTTCAAACTATTATGTAATACATGTATTTATATCATTTATTGTGTAAACAATAAGAAATTAAAAATAACATCTTTTGAAAACGCAAACTTGAACAAGGGGTCGATTAGTTTTTACCTGGTGGCCTTGCCATTTCGACATTTTGAATGAAACGTACCAATACGTGTAAACACGCAAGCATTTATAATATTTCAAATAAAACCAGAAACTGCGTGGTTTTGATTATCAAATTCAGTAGAATTCTAGGTCAAACATTAAACCTAGTTCAACTCGTCCCAATTTAATTGTTGTAAAAATTTAAATTGTTAGCAATAATTAACAGCAGTAAACTGATGCGGTGTTCATTCGAGTTGTACCCTGGAACAAATGTTGACTTAGGGTGGGGTCACCTTTTCAAACATAGCTTTAAATAACTTCAGGTCGTGTAGGCGACAAGAAATATTTTTTTAAACATAATTTAACGAGCTGATTATGAACTACTCTCAAAATAGGTTTAACGTCTTCAAACATGTTCAAATATATCTTAATATCGTAATCACTTTGTTTGAAACTGGACTGAAGTAGGATTTAAAGATTGTCCGAAGGCATTTATAGTATATTTAATACTATCTAAACTACAAACATACTTACTGCTGCAGCTATATGATATAAGATTTGAAAATTCTAAGTCCACCATGTAAAATGAATGGGCGACGTTTTTAGCCTCAAAAACGGGTCCCATTCCCAACATTGTGCATATTTAGGATAGGAGCGTATTCTTGAAATTCGGAATGTAGTTGCAGCGAGAGGACTTAATTTAGTCCAGTGAATATTAATATGAAAGTGCATTTCATTTTTACACAATCGTAAAACTTCGGTGTTATTAGATTAGGATACATCAGTAGTTTGATCGTAACCCCGGTATATCTGTTTCGAAAAGCACGTGGTGTTCGTGATACATATATCTTGACAGCTAATTTTCGCATCTCGTTTCTTCACATCTTGTTTGTTTATAAATAATAACAATTTTTATTTGTTTTATGCAAAAAATGCGCTCACGTGCAGCAACTCATATACCCACCATCTTGCCGCACGACATCATCCCTTAAGTACCCAATTTTGCCAAGAATTATCAAAATATGACCGTTTTTTTTTTGCTTTGAAATTTTATTTTTTCTTGTTTAATTGCCGCAAGAATAAGAAAGGTGCGTTAAGATTGTGCGCTTTTTAAAAGATAAATGACAATAATATCTAAATATTTTGTGAACTTCGGATATCACAGGTCGATGAACGGTATCTGAGTCAAGGTTTAGCCTTTATCAATTTACAATGTATCTTCAAATGAAAGTTTAAAAGCTATTTAGCTATTTAGTTTACCTAATAGAATTAGCGTCAGAGGAGTCGGTGCTTCAGATGGGTGATATACATGAAAAGTATGAGCGGTTCAAAACATAATGGTCCAGCTAGCTCTTAAAAGTAGATACATGTATTGAGTTGATATTGGACCGGTAGATTCTCAATGTGTATGGATTCCTAAAGGACAGGACCTTGATAACATAAGATAAGCGACCCTCTTCGCCAACGAAAATATCCAATGTATTCTTTGCTTGACTTTGAAATACAATTAAGAATAATCTTGTCCCTTTTTCAGTCCCACAAAGAATATATTGAAAATCGTACGTGGCGATATGAATCACAAATTGCATGCAATTAAGACCCTGGACAGGCCACATACCTGTTCCGATGTGGTGCCGACCGCTTCAATATTGGACTCAAGCCCTGACGATTACTTCCATGTTGAGGTTTAGTTGCGGGTGAATCACCAAATCTTAACCGCGTCGCCAATACAGGTCTATAGTCAAACACAATAGGAAGATGTTCAGATAATGGAAAATTAAAGCATTGTTTGTTGATAAATAAAATATCATAAAACTGCATTAAGTGTGCATTGTGCGTTAAGGCAATTCGAATAAGTCATACAGATGTAAATCTTAATATTGTTAAATTGTAATAAGAGGAAATGGTTGATAATAAAATGATAAAATGGTGAATAGCGGTTAATAAATTTTGGCGAAATCAATGCGCACACAATAGTTTAACAAGAAAACATTTCCATTTCCAATTTTCTATTGCAAAAGTTATTAATCACTGCAGTTAACTGAACTGAGGTTATCACATTAGATTTTTTCAAAACAGCATTAACGAATTAATGAATTCAAGCTTAAACTTACCTATCGATGACTTAATTATTTGCACATCATCTCTATCTTGAGTCACAAGAAAATGAGTCTCAACTTCATGTCACAGTTCACATAGAATAGAATTCAAAATCACAAAGGATATTCTTATTGCTAAAATTGTTAGTGAACATTCGATTTTAATATTTATTTTAACGCTTTGCTAAAGGTAAAATCAAAAACAAAATATGACTTTATAGGGAATCGCCATTATGTTTAAGCAGTTTAAGTGTCACTGCAAAATATTTTCATATTTTAATCATGCGCTGGCGCCTTTTTTTTTTTTCTTTTTCTCAATAAAAATACATATTTGTTTAGTTTGAAGACCTGCCGAATAATGAAAAGCAATGTGATGTGACAGTAGACAGTTAACACTATTTTTAATCCCATCATTTATCTAACAATTTTTATCGATACATGAATCTTCCCATACAGATGTTCGTGTGGAATGCAAATACAGTAAATTGGGAAACGCCATAGCTCTCATGTTCGAAAGCTTTGAAAATACAGAAGCAATATAAAGTTTTTGGGGTTGATTTATGTTTAACAATTTAAAAAGTTTAAAATAATCCCCGCGAATTTTTTAAACATTTTAAAATATTTTTGAAATATTTCTTGAATATTTTTATGAAATGATATTTAAAAGTTCGTGCATTCGCGCTGTTCATCGAGAATATAATTGAGAAAATTAATTTCATTCATCTAAGTAAATGGTCGAATAATAGTGATTTTGGAGCTACGACAAGAGCTTGTTTTTGCCTCGAAAAACTATTGAAACAAATATTTGTTGAACTTTTATTTTATTTCGTTTTTTTTTTTCTTCTAATACTGGCTAACGCTGACGTACATGATCTAACATATAGCAATGAAATATAAACATTTGAAACATTAAATTAATTTTATGATAATGCTCTATCTAATCTATATCTAAACATTAAGGAAAATATCACAATAAGGCACTTAATTTATTTAACAGGTTTAAGAGAAAAAAAAATCGAATGTGTTCAAAACATGATCATAAGTATAAGCGTATACATGTACGATTCATGATACTATGTAATAACCTTAACCTCCAATCCATTCCACAAAATCATTTATTTGTATAACAAGCTTCTAAAGGATTTTTAATAAACGATATAAAGTGTATATAAAACAATGGTTAACGTTTAATAAGTTCCATGATTAGAATTCTACAGATAATTGTTCGTAAATGAGTAAAAAACATTTAACTTTAATACTTTACATTAAACAAAAAGACCGAACTTCAAAAGTTGAATGTACTCTAACTAGAAGCAAATTGGTACGTTTTTGATTGTGTCATGAATAAATTAATGATTATGCAACACAGCACGGCAAATTAAAGCGACTCGAGTTAAGATAAATTAGGATTCCAATAAGCAAAAATTGAGTAATTAAATCAACTAAAAGTTCGACTATCCGTAAAAGAAATTGAAGGGGAGCATGTGGGTTGATATTTGGAAAATGGCAGATTATGATATCTTTTGGATTTTGTCATATCAGAATCTATATTTAATTTTTCGTAGCTTCATTTTTCAACCTACATTGCGTTTTTATTTCCATAATTCTTTTAGTTTTATAACATTCTTTTGTCGATGCGACATTTTTTTTTCAAATTAATCAAAAGTGCAAGTAAACCGTGCCGTGTTGCATAATATACAATGAATATACACATCACAGTGTGCAATATAACATATAAATAATTCAAACATATAACATGATAAAACCAATGTATAAAACAAATATCACAGTTTCAAGTATAACTTCCCACTCGGCGAGATCTTGCTAGACGTCATAATGCGTTGTTAAGAGGTTGAATATAAACAATATCTAGACGTCAATTCAACGTTGGTTTTATATACACAGTGAATGTATGTCAAAACAAAATCTCGTGTATGAATACTATTTATTCGAGTCCCAAACAGAAATGGCGATCTTGAAACTGACATATGCATCCAAATAACAATATCCGTTCGGTATTTGCATTAATACGACATAGCTGTAATCTTGCCGAGATTATTTTTAATATCAGCTGTATATTATCACAGTAAAGACAATAGCTATCACGAGTGACAAAGTCAGTGTATTGCACCAAGCGAACTGAAGTATTTTACAGTTTATTGACCATGTAAACATTTTTTTTTAACATAATGCATTTAATTATCAACATATCAAAACATTACTTAAATGAATTTAGGCCTACCAGATACTAAATTCTCAGTGGTGGCCCCTCAAAAATACCCCCATGTTCATGTTTTGTGTATTGATTATTTTGCCCTTTTTAACGTAAATAAAAAACTTCGAATTTGAGTCATCACATGCATAATCTTAAAATCTTTAAGAGTAAACCTTTTTTCATAGATCAGGTAATATAGTTTATACCAACTGTCATATACAGATCCAACGGCTTAAGGTTAAAGATTCATCTGGTTGCTACAAAGACCTCCATATATTTGAGTCCAATTGAGTTTGAGTCCAATCCAATACAGTCAGACACGCATTTTTTAATCAGACATACACCCCAATGCGTATAGCTTATTATCATTCAACACCATAATCGGAAAAGATTTTAAATTGTCGCGTGCATTTGATTTACAAAATGCGTCCATCACTAAACGCATTTTTGACGTTGATTTACTTTTCTTATTCGGTTTCTCAAGCGCATCAATTAAACTGGTTTCATAATATTTTAATGTGTTTCATTTTGACATACGATGGGGGATTGCACGCACGGGCGAAATCAAAACGTTTTTAAAAAATCTGTTTTCAATGGGAGCGTCATGACTTCAAATGTCTTCATTTCAGCGGTGGTTGGGGCGAATGAATGGGGATTAGGTTGGGGTATGAATGGATAAATAAAAAAAGCTATCACGGATATCCACGGAAGGAATTAAGTTACCAAAAAAGTATATCGAATTAGCAAGGTGACATGATGAAAAGAAAAAATCGCAAGAAAAAGTCGAGAAATAAAAGAATTCATAATGTAAGCCATAGTCCACCTTCTAAGTTAATGTCTAAATGTACTTAAAAGCGAATGAAAACGCCAATGAAAAGTCAAAATGAAATATATAAATTTGCTAAAGTAGCCATATGATATATGTCATTGAGCGAGCCCTACTTTAAACAAAATCGACCCTAAAATAGAAACATACAGGTGTATATAACTGCCCATACAAAGTCGTACATTAAAACGGTCAATGTGAAGGAGAATCGTTGGCGTTGTCAAAGATATTATTCGGTAACGTCGATCCATATTGCTGTTTACAATCTTTACTTCATGAGTAGTTTCATGTAGGCTATAATGTATAGATTCGAGACATGAGAAAACAATCTGAACAAAGCTTTCTTGAGCTACTGGGGTACAGGCTAACGACATTCCCGAAACAATTAGATGTGCCAATTGGAGGATCATTGATGTCAACAACGTCTAAATTTAACCCACCCTAGAAAGACAAAGGCTATTTTTAGCGCTTAAGCACTCTTTTCAAATATCATCTCATGGTTATTTTTCATTCAGAGAAAAACAGCAAGATATATCAAACGATGAACATCACAAGACTGAAATAGCAATTAATAAATATTTGCAACAATGGATGATAATACTTTGTGGGACATCAATAATACTCTTAAAGGAGTTCAATAAACTTAAAACTTGCTATACCTTAAGCAGGTGTATAAACTATACACATGTGGTAAATATCGGAAACCTCTACCGCACCTATCATTCAAAAAAGAAAATATCCATAGTACCCTTAGAAAACAAGTAAAACATTGTTGTCACAAGCCACACAAGGACAATCGAACAATATATCTGGTGTCCAATGGAAAAAGGTCGTAACTAACATTTTGATGAAACTGAGTAAAATAGATTTTTCTAAATCATTCTAGAATTAAGGCTACAATCGCTATTCTTTTTCAATAAGTGAACGTCATTATTGAAGTCAATAAAATACATTTTATACCCAATCTTTAATTGTTTATCACTATAAAATAGTAAAATAAACGCGAAAAATATAATAATTTTATGTGAATCAGACGGTGATTTTTTACTTTTCTCACTTTTGGAAGAGTTTAACAATAGACAAATTCACTTATAAAGACACATGTGAATAAATGAATAAAACTGTTTAACCTTTTAAACTCTGAAGCGCAATACAAATAAATTAAGTTTTAATAATTAAATGTGTGAATTTATTTTTATGGCTGATTTGAAGCAGATTTCTAGTCACATGATCGGTAACGTGACCTATATCCGCGCCTGTGATTGGCTGAAAACAGTTACGACCTTTTTCCATTGTAAAAAAGTGGGCGGTAAAATAATTCGTGTAGTTGCGACCTTTTGCCTATGTATAAATAGGCTTATACGGGCATATACGACAACGCCGGTAGGCTTAATACATGCGGAATAACATCCTGATTGCAGATATGCCCTTATCTCGATTTTGACAAAAATGTAGTTAGACCTTTTTCCATTGGACACCAGATATATATCTGGACTAACAATGTAGGTCCTAAACCAGGGAGCGAATCTAGGCTTGGAGATAAAAAGAAATGAGATGGACAAGAAATGGGAAAACAATGTTATGAACCGCCAACTCTAGACAGTTAGAGCAACATAGAAATACACGAAGAAAAATCTCATAATACACATGAAATTTATTATTTGAAAACTAATGAATAAAGTCAATAAATAACTTGAAATATCGATTCACAGAAGAAAGTAAAATTAACGTCAGATCAAAATAGTAATGCATTAAGAGAAAAACACCTAAAAATAATAAATAAGAGACGCACAAAAACAAAATTATTTTACAACTTATATAATAATTGTTTTGAAACAAAATTTTAGGACGCGGAAAGGTGACACAATCATGTAGAAGCATCGATGATATATGAGAGAATAAATTGAAATAATAAAACACATTAACTTTCTTCCTTCGTAAATAAAACCAAAAATAATATCATAAATCGTTTTGCCGAGCACCTTTAGGAACGAAAAATATTTATAAATGTTTATATAATCAATTTTAATTGCATAAAAAAACCTTTAAACGACTCGATATATTTTATTCTGTGACAAGTATATGAAGCACTGAGTTTTATTTCGGTGAGACGTCCTACACCGATCATATATTATGAAATAAAAAATATTGCACTCTCAGGCGCCCCCTTGTGTTTATTGCAATCATTAAAACATAACAATATAGACATGATGTATTGCCATTTAACACAGAAAAAGAGATGTCACAATAAAACCAGCCATACAAATTAAGATGATTCGGGCAACAATGGTGTAAAAGCCATGAAACTACAGGGTTAAAAAACATAAATGGACATACAAAAGAAAATTTAAACCCCTATATATCTTTCTTCCTAAGTAGCCACCTCCTTTACTTTTTTTCTTCAAAGTAATGAAACGATCTTGTTTGAGTGCAGTTGAAACAAGAGTGGCACACTCCTCGTTCGCTTAAAGCGCATGGGTGACAGGTTTCCAAATAAATCGACGCATATGATCACAATGTTAAAATATCGGGTCCTCTCGACGGCGTCACAAGGTGCCCTTGGCGTATCACGAATGAAGGACCGACCATCCTTCAGCGATGCCACGCGGAGACTTCGGAGCAATAATTTCGACGTCCAAATATAATAAAACCGCCAAAATAGAAGCAGCGAAACCTGGGTTCCAGTACCCTACGTTGTCAGGCGTCTGTAGAAACGTATGAGAGTGCAATATTTAGTAATTTTCGATGCGCTAAAGGTTTCCTAAACTTAGTTTTTGCTATAATGCACTTAATATGAAAAACATAGTTAGCCAATTTGAGTTTCCCTTTTTGTGAAAAATATACTAATCGAGCTTGATATGTTATCATTGCCCCCAACATTGGTCTTTTTTGATGAGCATGTTTTTTGGACATCTTTGGCATGTGTCAAAATAAGGATGTCTGGCTATTTCTTCTTCTTGGGGTCAGAATATGTGTTAAGAGTTGATTGAAAAGAAAATCGAAACAAACAAAAGGTAACGTGCTATCGACATGATTTCATTCCTGATCTACCTGACGCGACATTGTTTGTGGTGCTCAATATGGGTCAACAGTTTAAGGGCTCAAAGTGAATAAAATATGTTTTTATTTATTTGATTGCAATCTCGTTTGAAACATTCTCATATTCCATGATTTTCTATCATAAAATGAGGATTTTATCATTGTTTTCTGAAACTTTCAGAAATATATAATTTAGTATAAAACACATGATTAATGTGATACTCTATTGAGCATAATCATGTTTCGTTTATAGAAAATTTAAGTTAACACATTTTTGTATGGATTTCCTATGTTATCCAGAGTGTTTACAAAGTGATAAGGACTGACAGATGTACATGTACTAACTAAGATGTCTTTAACTTAAAGGCAATCACGACCCGAGACAGTTGCTAATATAGGGATAAAACACGACTGTGAGTTTACAGTTCATATTACAAGTACGGAGGAATAATTACAAAACGAACGCCGAAGGCGTGAGTTTTGTAATTAT
>LQRL01177697.1:3007-14087 GCA_001703475.1 Hydroides elegans
TCTTATCTATATATAATTTTTTATATAATTGTTTTAGATTATAGATATGTGTTATATTGTATATTGATGTACACAAGTATAAGTGTGTATGTGTCTGTATATTTAATTTGTTCTTAAGCTACGTTTCATAACAAGGGTAGAGCCGTTATTTGTTAATGTGCATTGTAGCAACATATTTTACAAAAGATATATAGTTGTATCTTTATGCTGTTTATGAATTTTAGAATATTTGTTCTTCGTAGAGGGATGATTACATATTGGAAGTATGATTACTTAAGCTAATTTAATGCAAAGTTTCATAAGTAAACTAGCTTTTCTGTAGCTTTTAAACCTTATAAACAAACGCATCAATAAGGAAGTCTATACCATTGAACATGAATTATTTCCATGTCAATTTTTAAAATGACTCCCATCCTTTCATACCATACTATGTTGAGGCTTTATCTATTTGATATTTTAATAATACGTAAACACAATGATTCACAAACAGTTTTATATGTTATTCACATACTTTAATATTTACTATAATTGCCGATTTTTTTATCGATTTTTTAAATAATGTTCATGTCTCTACATTTTCACACTTGAAAGAACAAATAGGTCATCCTAAGTTTCTACCTCAGTTTTGCGAAATTTGATTCAATTGATGAATAACAATCAGGCACAGTTGAAAAGCAATTAAAATAGTTATTTTAAAACGAACAAAATGTGTAAATATATCGGCTTTATTTCGATATTATTATCAGTTTATGTGTTCCTGTGTTATATACGGTATGCGGGTGCTAGATAATTTACACAATTTCACATCTGATTCTGTTAAATATTGTTTAAAATTCACAATCATAATTGCACCTGTTCTTCCAGGCTTTCAAATACAGTTTTACACGATTAAGTGCTGAAATATCTAGTCTATATGCAAGCGTTTGCTAATACGCTTTTACTATTAAGATTTCGATTGTGTTTAAAATCAAACATGGAGATGTAATATAGTGCATGGATAATTTCATGGGTTCATTCAAGCTTTGTTCATGTGTATCCAATCAGAAATATATAAGCTGTAATTTTTAGTGTATTTAGAAGTATCGAAAATATTCGTGAGAGCATGATTGTTTTCTCTTTCCGTAGAATATAGTCGTAGTATATTCGTGCATTATGTATATAGACATCACTTGTTTACAATGCGCTATTATAAGACGTTTCGAGTTATTGTTGTTTATAGGGCGCAATATAAGTTTGCTGTTAGAATTCATGCTTTTAAAGTAAGGCGATGCTACTTTTCTTATTGGAAAGGTTTCATTAAAATACATATTAATTAAGGCCTCCTGTTAATAGTTAAATGTTTTCGTCATATATGATTTTACCGATGTTAGGCATACCACAAATATGTAAGGTAAAAAGCCTATTCGAAGGGCTTATTTTAGACATGACATATATTCAAATGAGTCACGCTTTACTGTAAGCAGCTATATCAAAACAAATACTGAGTTGGTAATCTTTTCTGACGGAGCATGCTATTAGACTATATTGTTATTAGATAAATGGCTGTTAAATTGATAGATATATTGATTATGATGAAATTTTAGACATTGTTCAAGAACAAATGAGAAAACTTACATAATAATATACTTGTAATTAAGTTATGCCTATTATGTTGTAAAAAAATGTGTCAGTTAAATCGCCATATTTATTATATTACATGGGGAAACATTATCATGCATTATTACATTTAAAAAGTGACTTAATGAAAATACAATTTTATTTATGTGTAACTATTTTGGTGTTAATGACATATTTAATGGTTTATTATCGTTGCATAATTATACCTTGTCAAATACTCATTCAACTCTTTCT
Source organism: Hydroides elegans (assembly GCA_001703475.1). Lineage (NCBI taxonomy): Eukaryota > Metazoa > Annelida > Polychaeta > Sabellida > Serpulidae > Hydroides > Hydroides elegans. The sequence goes on from LQRL01177697.1 coordinate 4,859, forward strand.
CAAGGAACATAAATGATAGTGATTCAAATTGAATATGATTTATTGGATTAAAAAAATAATGATTTTAAATCAAAGTGTAAAATTATTGATAATGCCAATGGATTTATTATAACCACATACGATTATTAAACTGATAGAAATATTGCAGTTAGCCCTGTTTTTTTTTTAAACTTATTGTTCGAACACACTTAGTTATTAATGCATTTTAGACATCATGTAGAAACCACTGTAAAATAGTGCTTTAGCCACATGGGCATTCACAAGAAAATGTGTTTAATATTTAAATGCAAGTTTCTTTGAAATGAATTGAAATCAAAGTTAAAAGTTTACTTCTTTTAATAAACATTTGGCGTCATACATTAGCTTATTTATAACGTCTTATTCGCGTAGTGACGTCGTTAATGCATATTAACTCGGTTTGTATGTATTCTTCATGTTGCTTTGCTCTTAATAAAAAAATAAACATGAACATGACTTTTTCTCGTATTCTTTTATGCCATTGACCATTCACCCTCTCGTGTATTTCTGTTCTGACCAAACATATAGCCCGTTCTATATCCTTTGGGTGGTATATATTACGAATATTGATGCATGCAAATTGCTAAGGAAACATGTAAAAAATATTAAGAAATATGTATTGTTAGAAGTTATAATGAAATGGTCTTTGTTTGCACAGATAAAAAAAAATTAAAATGCTCGTGCTAAATTTATTCATAATTATTAAACATTTCCCAATAAACTGGTTTAAGATCTTTAAAGATTTTGCTCTAATTGAAATTGATCAAATCATTGAAAAAAACGCACCAACTACGTAAAGAGCAAAACAATAGAGAAAACACACAAAATAATGTAGTTATTTTCAACTTTCGTCTTTTCCAACTATCTCATTTCGTCTAGGTAAGTCCTATTCGTCTTTTTTGCATGCGTCCACCGCGTCTTTAACTTTATCCATCTCATCCCAATTGTCCATGAAATATTTCACATCCGAAAAGCGAGCGGGAAGCCAACCCCAGTTGCTGCCCGAATGAATTCCAACTAGAGTGTAAGAATCGCCATTCTTGACAAAGACCGGACTTCCCGAATCGCCCTACAATAATACAAATATATATATATATAAATACAGCTATAGTTAGAAATGAATTTAATAGGAGCCCGTTAAACAGAAGCACGCATAAATACAACGAGGTTATCATGAGGCCATTTCAACTCCTGATTTATTAGAAAAATGATTCAATATGATCTGATTTTGTACCCCTTTTCCTTTGGAATGACGCAGTATTATTACAACAACAAAATCTCATACTAAATAGTATGAGATCTTTTTGTTGTAATAATTACTGCTTCATATTTATCTCACTTCCAATATTACCATATTATAATTATTTTGTATCTCAATGTGAGGTCATTATGAGATAATAGTTCTCTATTTGCTTTTTGTGGTCATCATGATTTCATTTGTTTATAACAATCTTTGTTGGAAGAATGTTCCAACTCGATATAATTATGATAGATCGAGGGATGATTTGATTGCGTACTTTTACTGGCATTATGAGATATTTGCTTTAATCATTACACATTGAGATAAACTTTAGGAATCAAATCAATGTCGTTTTATATATTGATATCTCGTTTATAAAATGTAAGAATGTGATGGATATAATCCTACATATTTTCCAACAATTGCCGCTTGTTTGACCCAATCTTCAAACCGATAAGGGGATGAAATGATTGCGTTTTATTCCTCAAGTCAATCTCCATGTGTTAAAATTAAAGCAAACATTAATGCTGGTTAATAGTAATAATGCCATAACTTTATTGTCAAAAATGTGCGCTACTATTATATCAATACGCGGCAAGGGCTGCAGCGATAGGAAAAAATTATAAATTGACGAAAAGTTATTGACAAGATATACAGTAAACGCGGTTTATAAGTTGACATCGTGCGAGCGTGCGCGTGTTTTGAGCATGCGGGCCTGCAGGTGTGCGGGCGGGCGGTCGCAACATTGAATTTAAGCGTGGATAAACAAGCGTGCGGGCGTGGAGTGTTAGGCGTGCGGGCGTGCAGTCGTCAACTTATAAAGCGCGTTTACTGCATGCTTAAAAAGCTGGACCGGATTTATTTTAATCAAAAACCATTTCACAATTTCATAATACCACAATACAAATTAATAATTTTCAGACTACAAAAATTCTTTTGTAGGCCTATATTATGTTTAAAACTTCGAAAAATAATGTTTACAAATAGGTGTTCCTAATTGTGTGGATAGATGGGCACATCTTGCTCCATTTTGCCGATTGGAACACTGATAAGTCCACCATGTATGAACAATAAAAATTTTAATGCTTGTATATATTATAATTTTTACCTTTATTTTAGTATATTGCCTGGCTATATTTCTGCGTATAAAATTAAAGTTTCACTTTTCAAAATAACTTGTAAAAATATAACATAATTCAAAAAGGGTAGCCCTAAATTCATGTAGACAAGGGGCAATTTTTGAAAGCTTGTACATCGATCGCTTTCGAAAAGGAACACCATTTTTGAGGACCATGTGGGGTGTTCTTCAATAATCAGCAATAATTTTGTAAATTGTCGATAAACAATTGAAAACAGCCTTGATAAACTGTAAATGGTGCTAGATAATGCTAATTGAAGTATTAATATTCTATTAAGGTGTATGATAAATTTAACAATTATTTCTTTTACATTTTAACAAATAAGCGTTTCGTTCAACAATTTGATATTTATTGAAGGGTACCCCACGACACATTTAACAAAAGTGGTAAAATCACCTTAAAACAACATAACAGTTATGAACGACATTATTGTTCTCTTAGTATGCTTTGATTTCATTTTAATTAAATTGTTTTCGTTAGATGAATGAATCGTTCACCAATACTAATGTGCCTTGTATAGTCTTAAGATGTAAGCCAAATCTGTCAGATAAAGTGATATATAGAAAACCTTGCCCCTAGCTTAAATCTCTTTAAAATATGTATTCATATTTTATTCACTGACAAATTATTTTGTAAAACGCACTTTTTTATTACAAATGATCCATTAAAAGCTTGAAATATTAAATTTCATATATAAGTGTCATAGAATGAAGGTGTGGAGGGTAGAAGGGGACGATGCTTGTTTATTCTAGCCAATGACATTTTCTCATTAAGATAAACCTTTTATTAATCATAATAATTTTCTTGTTTAGATGAGGAGATCATTGTATATTGTTTAAAGAACTATTCAATACGACACGCGTGAAAGATGAAATTTATAGGTTTCTTGGATGTCGGACAACTCACCCCAAAAACTAACTCACCCAACAAACAACTCACCCAAGTGGTGAACAACTCATCCAAAGTGTTTGGTCAACACATCCAAACTGTTGGTCAACTCACTCACGTTTTTTGGACAACTCACTCAAGTTTTAAAACATACTAAATGACTTTCAGGTACATTTTTCTTGTTAAGATATGCATTAGGATTTATCATAATTATATTTCGTAAGTTATTGCACTGCTAACAATGCATTTGAAGTTTCTGCTGGGCCTAAACGTTCCTTTGCAAATAGGCACTTTGATCCCCATGTAATCTTGAATGTTAAGATATTTACTTTAATATTCATATAGTGTAATTTTAATACTCAACGTTATGCAAATACGTACTATTTTGTCAAACTATGTAAAATAAATTTAAGTAAGTTGTCCAAGACCTTGGGTGAGTTGTCAAAAATAATTGGGTGATTTGACTAGAACCTCGAGTAAGTTGTCCAAGAATTTTGGTGAGTTGACCAATTTATAATTTCGGCGAGTTGGTTTTTGGGTGAGTTTTTTTTATACCGGGTTTGTTTATATTGATATACAATCATACATGGGAAGACTGGTGTTTTATCCCCCGGAAAAAATGTATACGTTATTTTCGATACGATATGATATGCGATATTTTAAATTTTAAGAATTTAAATATGTTTAGAAGAAACAGTTCAATATTTTACCGAACATTTAAATATTGTCCGGATCATTATTTGGTGTTTTGATCTATTGGATTTTATGAGTTATTATCCGACTCTTATTCGGGTACAAATAGATGCAAATTTAACTTAACCTCTATATACACCTGGCCTCTTGAATATAAGGCATGTTTCAAAGATTTCGCTGGACTGAGACAATATCGAACTTGTAAGAAGAATATACCGATAGACAACAATCATATATCACATTTGTAATTGTAATAAGTTGCTAAGCAGTAAACTGCATATAATAGTGCAATTTTGTATGTTCAAACATCGATACGTTAAAAAATATAAATGGTTTCCTGTGCGCTAAAACCCCAATACAATTATAGTGCGACTTCACAAACCATGCCTTCAGCGTTCTTATAGAGTATGAGTTTTGGTTGACTTAATGGTTCTATAGCGCGATAACTGAGATTGAGATCGCAATAAAGATATTTGAAATGGAAATAGGAAATAAGCAGTCAACCTCTTATATTTACCCGTGTTGGTCCAGTAAACTTGGCTCCCGTTTTTGCGCATTGCCCGTAACAGGTCTGTCCTGGTAGAACGTTAGGGGTCGATATTCCATATCTTTTGTCGAAATACTTAATGCACTTCTTGCAAGCCTCATCGGTCACCACGTTGAGAGAAGTGTATCGAAGGCATTTGACGGGTGAAGTTCCTGGTACTATGGGAAATCAAATCAAATAAGTTTATATCAACGGAAATCAATATAGGTTTAGCTTATCATATGATATACATGCTATACGGGTGAGGGAGGGAGCAGAAGCGGCGGACTGTCTCCAACTCGGCTTCTGTATTTTAACGTAACAAATGCATTGCCCTCCTTACGTTCGATATCATGGGTACTACTAAAGCGCTTGGTTACACTAAACTGCTCAAAACAATTAAGGATCAGATTTCAGGGTGCGACTGGTTTGGAAAATACTGAATAATGTATTTGAAAAAATATTTCATATATACAGACTTATATATTTGCTTATATGTGATGCAAAAATAACTAAATACTGAATCTCTTTCTGGTTGTTATTGTCGAATAAACATGAAACCCCAACAATCAAAATGATTATTCCGATCGGAGAAATATACAATATTAACTAAAACAACAGCAGCTCAGTTACAATGTTCGAAATGATACATTAGTAACTGGTATGATTTTTTCTGGTATGGACACATCTAGGCTGTTTACATCCTGTGCCATGCTGAGTATCAGCCGACCAACGCTGAGACATGACCTCCCATTCATCAATGAGTGCCTGGGCTAGTCCCGGTTGTGGAGGTTGTATGCGTCTTCCCACAACATCTTAACAGTGTTCAAAATGAGTTTGCTGAATCTTGGGAAACCACTGGCCAGTCCATTACCACTGGTCAGCCTCCTCGATATACTCATGCACCATTACCTTACCTTACCAAGTGGCGTGTCGATTGACGTTGCCGGTCGCGAACCTCCATCCCTTTCGGTCTTGGGCAGTACGCGTGGCCCTCTCCAAGGTGAGGCCCGTTCATTGGGTGATGCTGTCACTACATTGCAGTCTTGGCCTCCCTCTTCCGCGCTTGCCCTCCACAATGCCCTCCAGTAGAACTCTTTGCACGGAGTCATGTCTCATGACATGCCCAAACATGACAGCTTTCTCTTCTTTACTTTTTTTTGTTTTCGGTGGCGGGGCATACCCTATTTTTTTTTATATAACTGGGCAGCCCCCTTTATTTCCATTTACATAGTATACAGTTCACAATAACAAACAATAATAGTTCACAATTAACAATGATTAACACAATGTATTTGTTGCTTTCTATCTGGCTCGATCACAATATACATAATCAATTTACATATTTTGACATCTTGTATACACCTGAATTATCATATTTTCGCTTTAAAGTGTTAACCTTTCTTTCTTTTGCATTTTCATTGCATTATACTATATAAGACATATAAAACATGAGCACAATATCAATTCCAGTTTCACATATTGAATTATAGATTATAGATATAGATAGATTATAGATAGATTTGTATACATTTAATATTTTCTAATATTAATGCATTTAATTCTGAGAGGCTGCTGAGTTATACTGGTAAAGGTACCAAAGAAGATAGCCGTTGGTACTAAAGCCATATTTTTCTACTTATATAGAGTTCATTCACTCAGAAAATCACATTCGTTCATTCATTCACTCTTCAATCTACATGTTTTGGGGAACACGCTGTTGTATTTTTTATCAATATGTTATGTATGGTTTAACTAGTGTGGATGGTAATTCTAGTTCAGGAACTAGGATTCCATGTCAAGTAAATGGATATATGCATTCCATTTTGTATTAAATGATCGGAATGGTAATCTTTCCCTTTCAATTTTTATTCTCAATTTTATTTCAGAGATTATTCTATAGACATTCAATTCGGTGCCATGAAATCTAGATGACCATATTAGCCGTTTTATTATAAGAAACATCAATGTTTCGGCTTTGTTGCTATTTCCAAATATAAAATCAACAACTTTCATGCAATTTGTTCGCAGAGCCCGAAGAACTTGCTTTAATAGCTTGACAGTTTCTGGGCAATTGGCATATAAGTGTAAGATAGTTTCTTTCTCTTTACAGTATTTACAATTATCATTTGCTTTCATGTTCCATTTTTTCATATTAGCATTATGGGCAACATAATTATGCACAACTTTATGATGGAATGCGATTAGTTTACTTTCTTTTGTGGCGCTTCGTATGAATGCATGCTCGCATATATAATACTTTCGTCGATTGAGACGTTTTTCCAAAAAGGAATACATGTCGGGGGCTGAGCTCTATCTTTTAGATATTCAATATAAAACCTTTTGGATTTTGTTGATTTAGTGTTTATAAGTGTTCCGTGTTTACTTACGTGAAAATTTGTATTTATAAATGTGTGAGTCTTGAAGTCTTTGAATGTTCTTTTTATGATTGAGAAAAGGCCATAATATTTTTAAAAGTTTATTTCTATACCATAATGGTTTCGAATATCGTTGAGATCCATTAAATTGGTATTTTGAATCATTAATTGACTGATGGTTATTATGTTCTTCTCATAAAACGATTTCCAGAACAGGCTTTCTCTTCTTTACTGTTTCAGCGATCATTTGGTACCTGCGATACGATTCACTTCCTCGTTTGTGATGCGTCTTGTCCAGCTTATTCGCAGCATGCGCCTCAGGGTCCACATTTCGAATGCTTCCAGGCGCTGCTGTGACATTTTGCTAATGGTCCACGTCTCGACTCCATACAGCGATTTTGACTATACATAGCATTTGATGAATCTTAGACCTGCTGGTAAGGATATTTTAGGATTCGTCATTATCGTTCGCATTTTGCTGAATGACTTTATCGCGAGTTCTATTCTTCTGCGAATCTCCTCTTCTCTCTTTCCGTTTTCGCCCAAATGCACAAATTTACTGACTTGTTCAACCTCCTGGCCATCTAGCTGGATTTTAACTTTGGGTATTTCGCTTTTCCCGCTTACTACCATGGCATTTGGCTTTGTTTTTGTTCCTCTTCATGCCAAAATCTTTTCCTTCTTTATTTACTCTTACGGCCAGTATTTGTAGCTCATTCTCGCTTTCTGCTGTTATCGCTGTGTCGTCTGCGTACCTCAAATTGCTTATTCTTCTACCTCCGACTGATACTCCCTCATCTTCACTCTCTATAGCTCTAAATATAAACTCCGTGAATAGATTGAAAAAGTATGGTGATAGAACACACATCCCTGCATCTCGCCCCTACGGATTTCGATACCTTCTGAGTTCCCTTGGTCGGTTCGCACAACTGCAGCCTGTTCCAAGTAGGACCTGGTTATAATTTGTACGTCCTTTCCATTCATTCCAGCTAGTTTCCGTTTTTCGATCAGCTTTTCATGGTTAACTCGGTCAAACGCATTTTCGTTGTATATAAAGCATATATACATCTTTCTGCTTCTCTAGATATCTCTCGTTTATCCTTCTCAGATTGAATATTCCTTCTCGTGTATCCTTTTCGTTTCTGAATCCACTCTGATTTTGACCAATTTCACGGTCAATCGCTGCGCTTTTACGGTACAACATATTTCAGTAGAATTTTGTGACGTGACTGATCAGACTAATGGTTCACAAGTCGGTGCAATTCACGGCTTGTTTCGCAAACAGTAAGGGCAATAAAATATGCATTCTCTGAACCCAATTTCCATGCCGAAATGAATTTGCTAAGGGCAGTTAGACATTTCTATGCATTTTTAATAAAATGCTGTCACTGGGTGCGGCCCGCTCTAAACTTTAGAATAACGGGTCATTAGTTTTAGACCATGCAAAAATATATTTTAGATGCAAAAATTATCCGTTTTATATTAAACCGGAGTGGGGAAAAAGCAGCGGTTTTGTTCTCCTAGAACTCATCAGGCTGTCAGGATATAGAGTGCATTATTTCGCTAAATATAGACACGCATTTATTAAATGCGTGTAATTAAATATTCCGCAATTTAGTAACAAACTAAATGCTGGCTAGTATGAATTCTCTTTTTAAAAGATTCCTACTCCTTAGAGTATTTGACTGGATTTACCAGGAGCACCCAACTGCGCTCAGGGTAGGCAAAGCTAACTAAAGTTTTTTTACCTTAGTAGCGAGAACAATCAGGTGCACCCAACGGGGTTCGAAAAAATGTGAGTACAGGTAACGGGGCAAAGCTGAATGCACCGAAAAAGTATTGACTTACGTCAACAACTTTTGCATATGCGTTTATCGGGACAAATTGCAATATTTTGGTCGCAATTGATTTGAATGTTTAAATTTAAAAAAGTATATTGCCCTTTAAAAAAATTGAGAAATTTTACATTCAAAATAAGCATTTTTCATGTTTTATAAAACCCATACCTGTATTGCAGCAATATGCTCAATAACACTGTTCTCTTGAATATTCCCACGGGTTTATTAATATATTTGACGTGACGAGGTTAGAAATATTCAATGCCTTATCCTGTTTTTCAGCGACCGCTAACTAAACATTTCGTTCAGTTTGAAAAATTTGAGTACTCTGCTAAGGAAATGTGCGTACACTGATAAATGGTGTGTAACGTAATAACCCCATTGTCCATAAAATGCGTCATAAATAATTTTGACGTCATAATCACGCTATTTAACGGCGGTTTCTATGATTCAAAGTACTGCCGGGCGTGCTTCGCAAACAGTAAGGGCAATAAAATAGGCATTCTCTG
>LQRL01177720.1:1732-21063 GCA_001703475.1 Hydroides elegans
TGCTTCGGACAGTGATATGTCCGATATCATTCCGCAGTACGATGGTACCGGTGACGACAAAAGTACGTAGGCCTATACATTTTCCAACTCTTTAGAGGAACATTTTAAGAACATAAGAAAAACGATGGGTATCTAGTATCGAAACCCACCTGTTAAGACCAGAAATAAAATCATATATCAAAAGTCGTAATATATTAAAAGTATCATTGATATATCAAGCCAGCATAACGATAAGATGCTAGAATGGTCACTGCGAAAATAAGCATAAGCTGTCTTGGAAATCAGATTGGATAAACGATTATTCAAAACTCAAGAAGATGCTCTGATAATGATCATAGCCTGTTATGTAGTAAACTTTTTCTAATAGAAAGAGTTTGCATAACGATTAGATGCTAGAATGTTCAATGCGAAAACTAGCAATATTCAGATAATAACCTATAATTTATAAACTCTCCTGTTCTCTTTTAGACATAGTGCCTCCCAAGAAGCGTCTGGGCATGCGTGGCCCTGTGACGTCACCTATGACGTCAGGCGTCGAGACGGATTCGGCCGATGATGCGATTGGACAAAATCCAGAAAAGGTAAAATTTATGAATGTTGTTCCCATTGACAAAATCATTCATAATTGGTCATTTGGTTATTTTTAAATTTCTCATAAACTATTTAAGTTCATTGTATAAAATATGGTTCACGCGCATTTATCATGTTGTAGTAAAAGTTGCTTGAAAAACACAATACATGAGATGACTCATTATTATCCCCCGCCTCCCTAGCTGGGGCGGGGGATATAGAAACGCACCGTGACCGTCCATCCGTTCGTCTGTCTGTCTGTCCGGCCGTCCAGATGAGTTTGTCCAGGCGATATCTCAGCTACTGTTCACTGTAGGTGGATGAAGCTTTACAGCTGGATAGAATATATACCAAAGCTGTGCCTCGCAAGGTTATTTTTGAAATTTTTGGAAAAAATATAATTTTGGCGATTTTTTGAAGTTTTGGACTTAGTCGTTTTCCGTGATAGTTTTGTCCAGGCGATATCTCAGTTACTGTTCACTGTAGGTGGATGAAACACCACAACTAGATAGAATATATACCAAAGCTGTGCCCCGCAAGGTTATTTTAGAAATTTTCGAAAAAATGTAATTTTGGTGATTTTTTTAAAGTTTCGGACTAGGTCGTTTTCCGTAAAAAACAATGTCGATCACATGTGTGCTCCCTAGTGGGCTCGAACTCACACTGTCTGGTCAGCGCTATTGTCAACTCGTTTCAGCCGTGAGTCAACCAGTCTATATCCATTCGGCCACCCCGGGTTAATGTACACTACCAATGATATCTCAATTTTATTGAACCTATTTTGGCAATATTTTAATGTGAAAGTAAATGTACTCCATATCGAATTATCCGAAAACGGAACTTTTTGTGGGTTTTGTTAGGGTAGGCATATTAGACCAATGAAACCCTAGCCAATGCAAGCTATTTGACGATTGATATAATTTTTCCTCCATGCAATTAAAGTTTTAATTTTTCTGGCAAGCCATCAATAGTTACTAATATAATCACATGCTTACGTTTGGTCGTCTTGTGAGATTTTGTCTTACGTTTAAGGAGAAGGACGTTGCATTTTAAACATCTTGACACCTTTTCGATTTCGCAAAAGAAATACATTTTAAACAGTTTGTAGAGAAAAAAAATGAGGAATAGCTTCCCGTATGGCCAGGTGCTGCTCCCAGTGTGACGAGGTCCAAAGTCGGGCGGGGGATATGCAATCCACGATTGTCTTGTATAATATACGATTATATTTTCACTATTATTGGTTACTTTCATTTCATAGGACAAGGTCGAAGACGACACGACAGACACCGTCCCGAAAGACGATGAAACAGAAGAAAAACCATCAGATGAAATAAAAGAAAAACCATCCGATGAAATAGCAGAAAAAACATCAGATAAAAATGATGAAAAACCATCCGATGAAATAAATGAAAAAGCATCCAATGAAATAAAAGAAAAACCATCCAATGAAATTACAGACAAACCATCAGATGAAATGAAAGAAAACCCATCAGATGAAATAAAAGACAAACCATCTGATGGAGTAAAAGAAATACCATCAGATGGAACAAAAGAAAAACCATCAGACACCACTTCGCCTTCAACCGTCTCGACCACCAAAGTGCCATCAACCACGCCAACCACGAGCACGCCAAAACAAACGCCTTCTGTTCCTCAAATATCGCCCAGCCGTCCGCGTAGTAATCGCGCCAGCAAAGACAAGTGCTTCGCCTTCCTCAAGGATGTGACTACAAGCACAAGGAAAGTAACGTCGCATCAATACAAGAACTTTCCCGGTTCGGTTACACTGGAGCCAAAATCAGCGGCGATTCATAGTTCGCCTGAACGCGGAGCTGCGAAAAATAGTGCGTCTGTAGCAGCGAAAAAGACTGTCGACAGTGATGAACAAAGTAAAGGACTTAAGGGCTCTGCTGGTCGGGGGATCAAAGCGAAAACTAGTGACACTAGTGATACCAATCGCGATACACCAAAACGACCCGGTAGACCGCCGGGATCCAAGAATAAACCTCTCGAAAGCTCTGAAGGTTACGTAAAAGAAGCCAGTGACACTAGTGATACGAATCGCGATACACCAAAACGTCCCGGAAGACCGCCGGGATCCAAGAATAACCCTCTCAAAAGCTCTGAAGGTTTCGTAAAAGAAACAACACCAATGTCATCGCGGCGAACTCGCGTCACACGACAGCAAGTGACCGCGGCGGATTCCGAAGCGGCGGCAGCGAATCGGCAAAAATCGCCAGTTTCCGCCGCGGGTAAAAAAACGCTATCGCCGATCGCTCGACGCGGCGGTCACAGCGGATCACCGCGGGGTCGGAGGCCGCGTGGTGGCGGAAGCGGTCAACCGGGCAATAGAAAGGATAAGTTAAAACTGAGACAATTTAAATCCGCTGCTCAAAAGAAATTTGATGCCTATATGCAACCTCAGGATGAGGAAAGCAATGGTGCGATTGCCAAAGACAGTGTGAAGGGTAAAAGCAGTGATGATTCTAAAAATGTTGACACTGCCAATCCTGAACAATCGCAGAATTGGGTTCCAACGCGAGTCACTGTCTCAAAACGCGGCAGAAGGAAATCGGCACAACCGACCAAAATACAAAGTGACAATAACGACGCTACAGTGAAAGAGGACGAAACACCAAGTGGTGTCAGTGACTCTAAATCAAACCAATCAGAACAAGAAACTGGAGCTGATCCCGAAAACGAGGCTTCGGCGGATCATGACCAACACGGTGACTTCGAGGACGCATCCGATTACTATGACGAAAGCGATCTCAGTGACCATGGCGGTCACATGATGTCGAGTCCGCTAATCGTGAGGCGTCGCGGCAGTTCGGATAGTTCCGGTGGCGAACATGATTTTGGCGGGGGTGAGAGCATGTCATGGGACGACTATCGGCAAGGAGCCTCAGCGCTACGCAACGAAGATATGGACTCGATTTTTGGCAGCGGACCAGCGCATTCGAGTCGATCACCGCGACCGGGAGAGCGTACGCCGCGCAGAGAGCGGTCGCCGCGAAGCAACGCGAGTAGGTCACCACGTGGGGAAAGGTCACCGCGGGTCGGCGAAAGGTCACCGAGAGTCGACCGATCACCACGTAGAGCTGAACGATCACCGCGGGGCACACCGCGACGCAACAGTGACAGGTCACCAAACCTTGGCTGTATCGATAAGCATACACCTGAAAAATCACTATCGCCCTCTTCGTCAGCGGATAAATCGCCTGGCGCCTCCGCTTTGAGCGATTCGTATTCGCGTGGTGGAGCGAGTCGTCGCAAACGCGGCAGCCCGCGACGGCTATCAGTGGAAAAGCACAACAACCCAGGAGCGGTTGCCACCTCGGTTGAGGAACCCAAAGAAAAGCCTTCGATACCAGCAGTGCATTACAGTGATATAAGCGATGATGACACGGTTAGTAATCCTGTGCCGCCAACTGCGCTAATGCATGTGGATGAGCAGTCGCCCGTGAAGCGTCAATTGGATTTGGGCGGCGACGGGGAGGACAAAGTTGATGAAAAACGCACATCAAAGGGTGAGGATATGTCAGCTGAAAATAAAGAGCAAATTCCGACTGCAGTTGAGGGTGAAACACAGCAGTCTGAAAGCGATGAAATACAAACTGTCGAACAGGTGACCGATGATCACAGTAAAGAAGCTATGCCAAAACTTGGAATAGGTGGACAATCCGAAGTGGATAATTCTGGTGATACATCGCAAGAACAAGATGGAACAGCTACTGAAAGTATGGATGATACTAAAACAGACCAAGAAAAGGAGAGTCCAAGTCAGAACACTGATGTAAATACCGATCATGATGAAATCACATTAACAAACACCGATGACAAGCAACAACAAAGCGATGTGACTACAAAACCGGCAACCACTGACAACACGCAAGCTACAAATTACGTCAAACAATCTACGCAACGTGACGTCAACCAACAGGATGACGTTGCTGACGTCTCAGAAACAGTTTATGAAGTCACGGAAGTGCGCTTGGATACGAGTATGGAGACGCAAGAGATGTCGACAGAGAGCGATTCAGAGGTAGTTCAGGCGAAACAGCAAATGCAAGACAGACAAGTTGAGCAATTTGAGGGCGATGAAGAAAACACAGATAGAAACAAAAATGCACCGAACGAGCAGGAACAACCCAGTCCTACTGACGAGGAAAATTTGGAAAGGTCGAAGGAAGTTCAGGGCAATTCTAGTGATAATGTGGAACACGCTAATGAAGACGCGGAAAATAAACCCACTGAAGAAGAGGACGCAAACCAAGATATAGACGATGATATGCCTCCTCTGGTCCCATTGCATTCCGTTTCCGCCCATATTAAAGAAGTTGTTGAAGGCAATGCTGTGAAAGAAACTATGGTGACAAAGCAAGACAGTGAACCTGGATCAAAAGAAAAAGAGCAAAATGAATCGCTAGAAGATGTTCAAGTCAGCAAGGAAACAGATAAAGTTGGTGTTGATGAAATGTCAAGTATGAAAGAAAAAGAAGAAAGTCCAACACTTACGGTTCAACAAATCGAACAGGAGGCCAGTTCAATAAAAACTAATGAAGAAATGGCTACTGAAATGACCAATGGAGAAGATAATGCCCCACATACTCAAAAGGAGGATGAATTGGTTAATAAAGACCAAGAAACATCCTCGGAAGCCATCAACAAAGTCAACGAGGTGCCGGAAATCCAAGAAAATGAAAATGCCATAAACACAGACAAAGAACCAGCACCCGCAGTCTTAACCAACTCACAACCAACCGATAAAGAAATGGGTCCGCCTATGCTCGATCACTGCGATAGCAATCCACGCATCTCCACAGAACCGCCGAAAGTCACAAACCCGGAAGTGGATGAGCGGAAACCAGCGGAACACGTGACAACTGACGACGATGAATGTCCGGTTCTCGAGCGCATCGAAGTGGAGTCTAAGCCCGTTTCACCGACGAACGAATCCATCGATACGACTAATGAAGCGACGGAAGTGACGTCACAGATAGCCGGAAGTTCATCCTCGTCGTCGAAGCTTGGGCATGCGCTCGAACTTGCGTATCGGCGTTCGTCGCAGAGGGGAGGAGCTGGAGCGGAAAGCGTGAATACAGATGAGGATTTGTTTATGTCGTCGGCGGAATCGCCAGATATGTTTGAAACGAGCATGGATGATCACACGGGCTGCGATGATCTGCCCATGATTGCGGATCATATTAGTCCGGAATTAGAAACCAAACGTTCGACTAAAGGTCGACCCAAAACTAAACGGAAATCACCTAAGAAGAAAATTCCAACAAAAAGTGCGAAATCAAGATTGAAACGTATGTTCATATGTGGACCAAAGTCCAAGAAAAGAGAAGCCGCTAAGCTGCTTACGTTTGCAGAGAAACGAGCTATTGCTCTAGAAATGGGAAAGAAATTCAAGCAAGCCGCCCCATTTTCACCCATATATAGAACCGCCTCGATTGAAGCTCGCGATGTCCGCCTACCAGAAGAAACCGTTTGCTTCCCTTATGAAGCTGAACGTAACTATTTCCAAAGCCGCAGCACGAAATCCCTGGGCGACCTCACAGTGCAAGGTCATCGCTTCATCGACGGCAGCGTGCGCGTATTGAAAGAGGAATGCCGCGAATTTGACTTGCGGCAGATTTCCACTGAAACCCTGGTGATCCCAAGGTTGAGTAAACGCGATATCCAGGAGATGGAGGAACAAGTGAAGCTCGAAGTGGCGCATCGACGCAAAGAGACGCATGCGCGACAGCTGCAGCTGGCAAAGCCGTTGACGATACCAAGTGAGACCTATAAGGATTCGACGCGATTCGGGATCTCGTCGTCGGATTATTCGTTTACGCATGATAGTGAATCTGGGTCTGTGTATGGGGAACAAGATGAAGAACCGGAATTTAGTGAACCTGAAATGAATAGTCACTTTGACGAAAATCAAGATAAAGCAGAAGTGAATAAGGGTAAAACCGCATTGAAATCATCAAAGCAAAACGGAGGGTCGCAAGATGAAAGTGGTTTAGCACTTGAAAATGGAAAATCCGTTCAACAAGATAAAGATAATGCAAAATTGCGAAACCTGGAAAATGGAGATGAAACTGACAAGATTAATGATAACTTGAATGAAAATCAAACTCTCTCAAAAGGTGATCCGATTCCATCGCAAAAATCAGGTATTGCTTCAGCTGAATCAACTCCAAATGAAACAACATCTTCAAAGCAACCTGTGTGGTTACGAGGTAGACGCAAAAAGAAGAGAGGACGCGGAAGGGCTATGACCACCATCAAACCAAAACCCGTTCCGAATGGCGATGTTGAGGCTGAAAAAGAGGCAACAGCAGCCGCTGAAACACAATCTCAAAAATCCGAAGACGTCGAGGGAGATCAGCACCAAAACACTACTGACCCAACCGACGTGCCCCAAGTCGGAAATCGGCGCAAAGCGGGGAAGAAATGGCGCTCGGAAGCTGAACGCTTAGCAGATGACTCAACAATCAAGTTGGCCGAAGAAGCCATCGGTCAAAAGAGACCGCGACGCAGAACCACCAAGGTCGTGGAAACAAAAGAAGAAAGCCTGGAAGGGTCAGAGTTCGAAGATGACTCATTTGATGAGCATGCGTACGCGAGTGATGATTCAGACAAAGATGTCTCCTTCAAACCGCCAACTAATCGTGAAACCAAGCCTGCGAACGAGATGAAGTTGCCTAAGTTCATGCAGCCGAAGGCAGCCCGCGAGCCGAAAGAAAAGAAAGTACGGGAGCCGAAAAAGGAGAAAATTCCAAAACCGCCGCGACTGAAGAAAGAAAAACAAATCAAACCACCACGAGAACCGAAAGTGCCAAAACCTCGTCGCGTGGTGAATCCATTGCGCTACGCAACGGTTCCCATGACGAACCCACCTACGGCTTCAGTGCGTCAACAGGACCTTTATGCGTCGACCAAAGTGGTCAAACACGAAAATGTGTCGTTGCGACAAGTTGGCGTGTTTTCGCGCGTAAAAGGGGCCGCACAAGTGACGCAGCATTTCTTCTCACCCAAACCTTTGGCTGGTGCCCATCGCTCGACGAAATGGCAGCGTGCCCCGCCGCCGCTGACGAAACCAAGGCGCTGGATTCCGCTTCCGGGTGACGAGGAGGATGATGAAGAAGATGATGAAGAGGAGGATAACAGCGAAAGAGAAGAGTCAGAATTGGGACCACCGGAACTAGATACGGAAGAAAACGAAGATGAAATGGAAGAAGACATGGAAGAAAATAATGAAGAAGAGCAGGAACCGGCTACAACGGTGATCAAAATATCTGCCAATGCACAACCAATGAAACAGATGCATCGTGCTTCAATAACAACACAGAAGGATGCCACACCAGAGCCACAGGCACGAGATGAATCGCCCGACAAATCAGCAACGCGTATCGATCTTAGAGGCTTTAGCAGTTTCAGTTTCACCTCCACTCCCGTCTTCAAGCAAATGGAGGTTAAGGAGGTGGAAGAAGAGGTAGCTGCTCCGGTCATTAAGTGTATACCCATGATGCGAAAAACAATGACGTATAGCCAAGAGCAGGAAGAGAACCAATCAGATAATGTAGAAAACCAAGATGGCCGCTCATCACCGGAAATGGCGACCCAGTTTGTGGAAGTAAACAAAGATGCGCACTTGAAACAAGCTGAGCCAGTCAAACAAATAAGTACTGTTCAAGAGGAACCAAAGAAAAGCGTGAGTTTCACGGTGGTTCAACCTGCGAAAGAAAAACGCGTCGTGCCGAAAGAGGCATCGTATGATTTTGATGAGTCTGAATTCGATTATCCTGACGTTGAGGTACCCGAATCACCCAGCAAGAAGTCATTCGCAGCACGCGCCGAAGAAATAAAGAATGCCCGAAAGCAGAGAAAATCAAAAGAATTTAACGAACTCTTCGGAGAGGATGTCTCTCAAATTACTATTTCTGTGAAGAAGGCGAAACCAAAGGCTGCACCAAAAATAATGGCAGCGGTCATTCAACAAGACCCATCCATAACTTGGACGCCCGGGGTCACCTTGATAAAAAAGGTCAAGGGTACAGATGAGGATACAGCCGATGGACAAGAGGAAACAACGAAAATAGGAAGTTATCCTAAGGTCGGAAAAAGGACCGAAAGTGAACGGATGAATGATGCTGAACAGACGGAAATTAAGCAAAAGGAATCCTCTTTGAATGAGAAAGATAGTTTGGAAGAACAAAACGAGGAAACGAGTCCAATAAATCAAGAGGAAACCGCTATAGAGAAGGCTGAGAGTACAGAAATTCCAAAGAAATCTATTTCAAAGAGATCAAAAAGAGGGAGAGGCCGATTGAGTCTCAGTCGAAATAAAAAAACAGGCGCTACCAAGCAATCCTCAGAAAATGTCGATAAAGTTAATGCCTCATCAGCTGAAAATAAGCCTGTTAGCAGTGACAAACCCAAAAAGCGCGGGCGACCATCACGAAAACGACTCCTTGAAGATCAAAAGGAGTCATTAGAGAAGGTAAGAAAGCAACCAAAAACAGAATCAACCAAAACCGAGCTTAGTGACGAATCAGAAAAGACCGAACTAGATGAACCGAATGCTCAACAGACGGAAATCAGCGAGCAACAACTGGAAGTTATTAAATCCCAGGATCAAATGGAAACGGAAGAAGATAGCAGAGATGCGGAAGATAAGGCTGGTTCGAGTAAAACGGCTACAGAAACAAAACAAACGTCATCAAGAAAATTGAAACGGAAAGGCCGACCTCCAAAGCGAATAGCTGAACCTACGATTAAGCAAGCAGAGGATAAAGATTCCTCTAACACCGAGGATGTTACCCAGCAACGACCTACTGTGAATGAAGCGGAAAAGACTGGTGATGTAAACCGTTCTCCAGAGACCAACGATGAATCCCAAGAATCGACGGATATCATCGATACAAGCCCAGACCTGCAACCGATGTCTGAGGAGAATCCGGATATTGTTGATGAAAATCATGAACATCCAGACAATGCCGAAGAAAATCGAGAGCACTCGAATATGGACGAAGAAAGTCGAAAATCGCCGGATATTGCTGAAGAATCTCAAGAAACGTCGGATAATCCCGAAGAATCACAAGATTTGCCGGACAGTGCAGATGAAAGTCGAGAATCGCCGGACGTTACCGAAGAAAATCGAGAACAGTCGGAAATAGCCGAAGTGTCAGGAGAACAGCCGGATATTGTCGAAGAGTCTCGGGAATCGACGGACCTTCCCGAAGAAAATCTTGAGCATCCGGTAATAGCTGATGATGACATAGAAGCTCCGCGATCGTCGACGCCGCCGATGTCATGTTCGGACGCCGCGATCGACGCGGGTAGTCCCGAGCAGGCGATCATCGAAATAATTAAGATCTCGGAGCGCCAAGCGAAAGAAGAACAAAAGCAGAAAGTGAATACACATCTATTTACTGGTGATGGTGAAGAACTTGATTTGAAGCAAAGCGATACAAAGGTAAAAACAAGTGCAGGGGGTGATGACAAAGAAAGCGAAATCGACAATGAAGCCGCGGAAACGACACTTGAATCACATGATAAATTCAATTCTGATAAGAGGGAACCACTGACAATAGACACTTCTAGTCAACCACGCATAGCCAAACCAGAGCACGATGCAGTTTCCCGCGTCAAAAACGACCCCGCTGCCAATCTCCTACCGCCCAACCAACGACGAAGTTCAAACGAAGGCGGCGGCTCAGCGTTGAAAACGGACATGTCGGAGGTGGACTTCTCAGTCCTTGAGAACCTTATGGATACGGATGAGAACGAGGCAGGTGTTGAGTCAGAGGAACCGGATGCCGCAAATCGGCGGGGGCTACATACGCCGCCGCTTGTTATTGAGGCGGTGGAGACGGATGTAGAGAACGCAGATGGAGTGAAAACGGGTCAAGATATCCCATCGAGTGAGATTGAAGATAAATCGAATATGAATGACGAGAGCAGTGAAAGGAAAGGAAGCAGCACAGTCGAAACGTTTTCTGATATTAAATCGAAAACCTCGGACAGCCCTTCAATGAATGATGACAGTGAGCATAAGCGTAAAGACAGCAAATCAGCACTCGCCAAGAATAAGTTGAAACTAAGTAAAAGCGGTAAGGCCAATGCTGATTTGGACCAAGTGCAGCAATCAACGGACTCAAAACCTACGATTCCCGCTTCAAATGAGTCACAGAGTGATAACACAGACATTTTAGTGAGCGATAATAAGGGAGTGAGCGATAACACAAGCGAAAAGCCAATGCTGCCTGATAAGTTTGGCGCACAAAGTAGTACCCATGTTGGCACCACGACGACGGCCACAAGTGTGACGAAAAGTGTGAAAATCAAACTGCTGCCTAATGAGGGTGATAGCATAAGAGCGCACTCGGCGAGTGTAGATAACCACAGCCAAGCGACGACGCAGGGGTTATCGGCCGCATTTGTCAGCGATAAGGAGCCACGGAAAGCAGTCATGGCCGGTGCAGTTAGGTCGCAGGATGACGGGGAACAAGCAATAACAGATAGACGTGATAGTAAATCGCGAAAAATACGCTTAAAAAGACCGACAAATATTGCAAAAGACAATGAAAGTGAGCCAGTTAAAGAATCGAGTGCCGGCGATAAGAATTCCGAAACGACAAGTGAGGTGAAAGAAAAGGCCATTTCGTCCTCAACATCATCTGATAGTCTAAGCAGCAGCAGTAGCAGCTCAAATGATACAAGCAAGAAGAGTAATAGCTGTAAAGGGGATTCCCCCGATTTGACTGCTGAAGGCTCACCAAAACATTCAGCAAAAGTTACAGATAGACAAGGTCCATCTTTAGAAAAGAAAACTGAAGTCAATAAGGATACATTAAGCAAGGTTAGCAAAGAAGATGGTGAGAAACCAGATAATAAAGGCAAAGATTCTCCGAAAGAGCACATTAAGCCTTCAACAAAACTGAGTGAGCCCAGAGATAAAGAGCCAAAGCGTAAAGATACTAGTAGTAAGGATAAACACGACAAACCAAAAGATTCTCGAGATAAAGAACGAAAAGACAAACACCGATCAAAAAGTGATAGGAAGTCAAGTGAAAGGGATGATAAAAGGCATCGTGATAGAACTTCCAGTGATAAAAAATCCAGCGACTTGAAATCGAGTGATAGAAAATACGCCGATAGAGATTCAAGTCGTAGAAAATCAAGCGAAAGAGACGACAGGAAGTCGCGTGAGCGGAAACGCAGTGATAGCGATGATAGAAGACATAGCCGACACACTAAAGATAGAGACTCCTCGCACAGACATAGGAGCTCACATCGTGAACGCCATCGCTCGTCGTCAGAGCACAAACACAGGAACAGTAAATCGCATAGAGATGAACATGGCTCTCGACACAGCAGTGGGAATAAACGAGATTCGAGTGAGAGAAGTTCGAAAGATGTGAAAAGCACGTCGTCGTCAAAACCGGATGCGTCACGGGAGCCAGCTGACCGGAAGTCTGATAAAACCGGACGATCAGAGGAATCTTCTAGACTTAAAGCGGAAAGATCGGATAAAAATGAACGGCTATCGACGGGATCGCATGAGACTGGAATTCACAATGTCGAAAGTGTTTCAAAAGCTACTTCGTCAGGTGATGAGTCATCTTCTTTAAAACGGAAGCGCGATTCACACGGTACATCCGCGGACGTATCTCCTCCGAAGAAGTCAAATTTGGAACCATCAGTCGCAGCTAACGCATCTACGAGTGTATCCTCAGATTTGAAATCCGCCGATTCAAATACCGCCAAAAGCTCTGACTTGACAAAGTCTTCTGTCGATGACACGGCCGAAATTGATCCAGACATGGCTTCGATAAGCGAAGATAGCTCTGCTGCCGGTTCGCCGTCGAACAAATCCGAACAATCTGCTAAAAAGAAGCGGAAATTACCGAAGCGCATGGATTCGGCTTTCTGCAAGCCATCGGGCGCCAGGGCACGAAAGCGAACGGAGAATCGCAAGTTCAAGGACACATTATCGCTCATGCATCAGGCGACTTTGGATAACCTTAGCCCAAAATCAGAAGATACTAATAGCCAGTGTAGCAGCAGCGATTTAGCGAATGAACAATCCTTGTCAATCGCCGATATCTCGCCCACTAAGATATATAGTACTGAATCGTTTGAACCACCTACGGATGTGACAACTCAGGTTCAAAATGGCGTTTGTCCACGATCGGGATCGGAGGAAATTCCCGATTATGGCGTCATGCATAAATTAGCCTATTTATCGCCCGTCTCCGATCGCTCAACGCCTCAATCCCCGCCCAACGCCATATCGCCTAATTTTCATAAACTCGTCGATTCCTCTGAGCTATATGGCGTGAATGATAAGGCGTTTACAATGGTTCAGCGGGACCAAATAAAAAGTTCCACTTGTGTACTTGAGAAATTCGAAAACCGTCCTCTTCCTGGATCGTCATCAGAAACGACTGTTTCCAAAAATGTTGTGTCCGTAAAAACGGCCGTCACTCAGAAATCGCATTTATCGGATAATCCAGAGGGTGGACGTAGTTCTCAAAGTAAGGATTCATCTGTAGACAAATCATCAACGTCCTCCAAAGTTCAAATAAAACAATCGCAAAGCCAGCCTACCTCGCCCCCATCTCAGATGGAAACTCCTTTATCACCCCCTGCCTCTCCGCAACCCGAATGTAGCGTTCAAACGTCCAGTTCAATCACACAGTCCTCTCAATTGAAAGAGATACCCATGACCCCTCAGGAAATAGTGCGTGGTCAAGGTCAAACCGAAATATTGCAAGGTCATTTCACACAAGGACAAGGTTATGGCGATGCGATGCCTGGAACCCCCGTACGCGATGAACGTGAAATGCCGGATATACGCTTTGATTCCCAACCCATCTCCCCTCCGCCACCGCCAAGATCTCCCTCTCCCGTAAAACAATCAACGGGTGAGGTCCATCCTCGGTCTCCATCGCCCGGTCATTCAGCAAGTGGTTCACGTCCGGCGAAGAGCACAAATCCCGTCGAAATCCCGCTGACATTCGAAGAGGAAATGGTGCTCGCGCAGGAACGCGCCGATACGTGGCAGCGACCGCCACCGGAAGTCTATCGAACGGCGGAAGGGTCGCATGCGCAGTCGGCAACGAAACGGCGGCGCTATGGCGATGAACTGAATGCTATGTATGGCGATTCGCAATACGACGAATATCCTATCGCACCGGCTTCCTACTCGGCATCACGTCAACAGCAGCAGAAGAGTTCTGCGGATAGCCGTGACACCGGATATGGTCAAATGCAGCATTATACGTCGTCGTCGGCGTCCCATAATCGCTCTCAATATAGCACAATGGACCAAACAAGTGGCAGCCAGTGGCCACCATTCGATCACGGCGACGGCGATTCAAAAGCTGCGAACAGTTCAAATCGAAGCGGTCGACAAGTGGGCCAAAGTTCATCATCTTCATATCGCTCATCGGGCTCTCATCATCACTATGACAATAGTAGTTCCCAAGGTGGCGACAAAAGACAATCACCGTCGCAACGCAGCCAGACAGATCGGCGCCATGGTCGCTCGGTAACTCCGCCAAGCGAACGCCGATGTATCATTAGTCCGCTGAAAGCGCCTCCCAGGGCATTGACCGTTGTGGCAGGGGCTATAACTGGTGGCCTGACGACCGAGTTAGGCGCGTTTTGCAGCAATCCCCAAGATGTGCCTGCGAAACCCAGGTAATTGTATAGTTGAGGAGCTATATTTTGAGTTAGGATATTTATACTTTGAATCGGTTAAGAACTGAGATATAGCATGTATCTGTACCAGGACACATATGAAATTAGGTTTGTAAAAAAGGGGCTTGAAAATTAGTGAACATACGATTGGAATAAAATTAGCAATTATACATAAGTTATGTAGATATCAATATGATTATGCATTGTAGCATTAACATTCTTATATTACTGTTAGACTATTTGTTTGATATAAAAGTGGGCGTTTGTTATTGTGATTGTGTACCATGAAATGTATGACCCGAATTGTAAACAGTTTGTAAAAATGTAGATAACATGTATTAAGATACGGTGAGTGTCATCATACACCTAACATGTTTATAGCATTACCAGCCATGCTTTATATGTGTAAATCTTGTTACAATAATAAAAGTTCAACATCTAATTTATTGCGCTTTATTGTATTGTACTTTAAGCAAACTAACCTAATTATTTTTTCTTTTAGGGTTTGAAGAAATATTTGTTAACACTGCTTGTTTCTTTGCATTTCTTTGCACCTTAGCGGTCAAGTATACCAACGACCCTTTGGCTGCGCGAGTATCGTTTCAGATAACACTCGCGCTTGTTCGAATGTAATCTTTAACGCTTTCAATGCTCGATAGATAAAATTCCATAAGAAGCTTCCGTAAAAATTTGCGCTGGCGCCTTCGGCGCTCGCTCTTAAGGGTATTGCAAAATAATTATTTGTTTAATGCGAATGTCGTTTTGGTAGTACTGTGTTGTTTCATCAACGCGAGTGTGCTTTGAAATGACGATTAAGGGTAAAAGTGTACCCTTGATATCATCTTTATGATTTAGAAAAAAATCGATTTGGGCCACCGGGTTCTCGGTCGGGCCACCGGCTTTTGGGAACCCGGTGGCCCGATGGCCACCGGCTTTCAAAACCTTATTTCGCATACTGTTATCAGGTTATACAACAGTGGTCTGTACATGTATTTAAATTTTAAGTGTTAGTGTATGTACAGTTATGTTAAAAAAATGGTTCATTTGTTACGCATTGTTTAAATTTTCTAGTCGTGTGAAGTGTAATGTTTATGAATTTACGATTATTTGTATCAGGTGTAGTCTACATGGAATGTTTGATACATTGCAATGGGTAGATTTAATGGCTTAAGTTGAAGTTCTTACAAAAAAATCGTGCAATATTTGTGCGTATTACATATAAGAAAAGGTTAAAGGTATTCTACAATCTTGTATATGTGTTTTTTTTTTTTACGGAATAAGCTACTTTTGCTACAATGCCTGAGTCAGGTAATCAATCATTAAAATGATGAATTATAAAAATTATCTTAAAATTCTGAAATCATTATAAGATTTTTAAAACATTTACAGACATTTACTTCATTGTTATCAAGATATTGTCTTCCATTTGGAAAGTTCAGAAATCCAGGGAATACCTTGCAATCTTCTAAGTGAGCGATAAAATGGTGGCAGAAATGTGGGCGATGAAAGAGTAAATTTCTTAAGTGGGCGATAAACAGAAGGCAAAGTGAACTATGTCAGCTCCTTTACTGTTACTCTAGTCTGAGTGTGTAATCGTATTTCATTGACAAACCATATAATAGATTAACATGCATTTTGAATAAGTTGAAAAGTGGTTTTCCTTTAAAAAATGATATCTCAAAAATTATGGATTATAATATAATTAATTATGTGTTTATATAATTGTTGAAAGTATAGTAATTAAGTATGATATTGGCTAAATTGCATATAGATGCGGTTATCTTAATCAACTAACACACGTTTACCTCGTTCACATGTAAATATGAAAATTTAATTCAGTAAGAGGAATCAAACCGCTGTGATTTTCAAGTGCAATGTATGTGAAAGCAAGATTAATTACCACCTTACGATTACAATTATTTGTCTTAAGCTGTTGAAATATTTTTTGGGGGTTTGTTCACTTTTGGATGTTAAAGTTGCCAATGAATTTCTGATTATTAACTCATTTAATAAAATCTTGTCAACAGATAAATTAGATAAAAGTTACCATAGTGTTAAAATGTGTTTTAGCATTTTTGAATAACTATGAAAAAGAACTGTGAGCGTCTAAGTAACTACGTATATGTATAATTCATATGAGTATTGACTGTGAAGACTGTATTGCGTTGAATTGTAATTATTGGCTTTGGTATTTTATATGCGACTAGTGTTGTTTTGATATGTAGGGGTATAGGTTTTGTGTATTTTGTATACCTTTTAATACGTGTTGATTCATAAGAGTTACTATTTGAGTTTATTTTGTTCATTTATTGTAGTATGCTTCATGAAATGGAGTACACTTGAAGCATATAATGTTGCAGCTGGATTTTGCAAAATAAAAAAAAACTATTCTTGTATAAATATTTCTATGCATATTTTCATTTCTTCAAACACTACACAATAGAACTCTATAAACCTTATGAAATATTTTTGAATCAAGGTATAAAAAACAATGTTTCTCTCACTTTCTATGATGAGCTAGTTTTCAAGTCGATATTTAAATCAATATACAGTAGAACCTCGTTAGCTCGAGGTCCTCGGGACTTCAGATTTACCTCGAGTTATCCGTGAATTCGAGTTAACCGTGGTTTTATGAAACTAATATATAAGAGGTGGGACTTAGAAATCACCTCGATTTAAAGGGTAATTCGAGTTAACCGTGCTCGAGTTAACGAGATTCTACTGTACCTTTAAACCCCTTAATTTAATGTCAGCGATAGATAATAGACATCATTGATATAAATGTAGAAGAAAAATATAGTCCAGATATTAAAACTATATCAAAATCATTCTAAATAGCATTCTGCTCTCTTTTCAGGGAGCTGGGAGGGAAGATTTTGAAAGTCCACAGTAGCTTGGTGAGCAATATTTCAATTTTTACTAAATTTAGTAGATTTCATAGATATGTTTCCCTCTATTGATTTGCTCTACTGATTTGCTTTAGATTCTTTAAGTCTTTTTCTCTTTTAAAGAAAACTATCAATCTATAAAACCGTTGAAAAGATTAGAATGATTCATCATATTCTAGAACCAATTCCTCAAATATTAAAGTTTGTCTTGTCAAATGATTAAACCATTTAACGTTTCATTTCATATTTCATAATTCTGAGTTAATGACCTTGATACATAAACTGGAACGATTACGAATCAAAATTTAACCGTTTTAACCATACAGACACACATACAATCATAGTCTACAAGTAAAATAATCCATTATCAATGCATTTCGATATCTGAAGAGACATTTGAAACAAGTTATTAATTACAGTAAAAAACACTTCGGGACCGACAAAAACTGTTCGGTTTAACCGATTTTCGGTCTATCCGATAACATTTAAAAAGAACATATAGAGACATGGGCCTAAAAATGTATTCGGTTAAAGCAATTAATCAGTTAAACCGTGTTCGGATTAACGATGATACACTTTATTGTGATCGCCAAGATGCATTTCTTCAATTCATACACTCCAGCAAACAATCTACATGTTGAATTACATGAATTACAATCTTCTTTGTAGTCGTAGATCCTCGATTTCGATGGCATAGAAAAATAAGACCATTTTTCACCTTTACCAACACTGACATTAAGTCTTTCAAAAATACACAAGATTGAAACGATGCTTTTTAGAATAAAACCTTGGCACTCATACATCGTGCATAAAATCCAAGCGAGTTGATGCTTTTGTATGGACTTTAGTGCCAAATTACTACTGTTGATCCATGCTGTTGCACAATATCTACCTTGTATTATACTTAATATGAATCGGCACAATTATTACCCTAAATTATACTTAATATGAATTGGCACCGTGTATTTAACTGGCAAGTTACCCTTCACATAAAAAAGAGCTTTTATTTTTGAAAAAAAAAATAGATATATTGGAGGCCAAGTTATGCCACCGAATCCTACAGGCTATATGACGTCATTTCTGGCCAACTAAAAAAGTTTCGAACATATATCCAACACAAATAGATTATTAATGGGAAATATACATACACTTATCATCAATTCGTTTTAACCGGAAAGGTCAAGGACCTGCGTGAGTGGACATGCACAGCTTCTCGTGGCCTGCGTTATTGGCAGGAACGCCAGGCCTTGACCCACTTAGAAGGTCAAATGTCACAGGATGCCAGCGAAGATATAATGTTGCAGCTTCGGAGTCAGCCACATATGCAGGTAAAACATAGTTGTATAGCAGATTTAAGTGCACCACTGATTACTTTAATATTGTGAAGTACATTGTTTTAGTCAAATCCAGTATAAACTAAAAAAAAAACGTCAGAACAAAATAGATCGACTACATAATATATCGTTTAGTTATTGAAATTGTATAGCTGTGTGACTTTAAAAACCTATTATTATTATTTAGTATACGCGAATGAAATATTTATAAAGGACAATATGAATTAGCCATAAACTTCCGGTGTAATTTTTTTTCCTCAGGTGGCAATGTTTGGAGACCACTCTATGACAATAGCACCTGCAATGAAACCGCCATCCCTTTCCTCGGTTCGCAAATACATCGAAGGTCGTAAACTCTACAATCAGGCAAAGGTCAATCAAGATAAGAAAGAGGCACCGCCTGAAACACCAAAGAAACCTGTGATCATAGTACAAAGTGAAACCCCAAGAGATCCAATGGATACTCCATTGAAAGATACAGATAACAAATTTAGACCAATTTCGCCTCCCTTTCCGACTGGCCAAGCGTCATCGGAAAAACGACTAGAAAGCGATATCACATCTCCCCCTACATTAAAATCTCCCCTTTTCAAATCGCCGCCTCTATCAGGCTCATCTGATGGAACAGCTATTATTGGATCACCGACAATTATTACGTCACCAACAATTATGACGTCACCCACATTTGATTCGTCTTTCGTCTCGAGCACGCCCGCTATGCCCATCAAGCGACGCAAAAGTAGTTTGCGATCAGGATTGAAAATGGACACCCCGAAATCGTCTTCTCGCCGAGTCTCGTTCGAAGGAGATTTGCCCGCCATGACACCCATAC
>LQRL01177720.1:21191-35231 GCA_001703475.1 Hydroides elegans
CACAGGAAAAAGGGCGGGAAAATAAGAAGAATGTTGGAGAAATGGATGAGGAGCCATCTACGTCCAAAGGCGGTTCGACGTCGACCAAACACTTTTCACAAGGTTTCTTATAACTACCAATTATTTAAACTACATGAAAATTACATATATTATTAGTGTTTTACTTTAAATCGTCTCTTTTCTTCATTAAACTAAAACTTAAAGCAATGACGTGAACTATATAAATGCAAATATATAAGATGCGTGATGAATATGGACCAACATGTGTCTTCGCTATATGGTTTTTTATTATATATTTTTACGTATTTACATGTAAGCATAATGCTTGTCACTTCTATACAGTGATTTATTTAAACACATATTTCTTCAGTGAGTCGATTATCACCTATACCCGGTCCGTCGTCAAGCAGTAGACGTGTTGCCATGGGAAGACGAATATCGTCAGGGACACAAGGTCTACGCAGAGTGCTCATGTCGTCACAGCTCAAAGTAATAAGACTATAAGTCTATACATATAACAGTTAATAGATAAGTTGTATTCGATTCCTTTTATCGTATCCCGTGGCTTATTGAGCTTTATTTTCAATATGTTGACTCATGTGCTACATGTATTACAAAAAAATCTACTAAACACCCCTTCTTGTATTTTCCTAACAATCTGAAGGTTTGTAACATTAACAATATCAGCATATTATAGGGTAATCTTGCTACCTTCAACACTATTTCTATTTGTTTATACCAATCATATGTGTGATTTCCGATTTTCCAGAACCAATTTGGCACTCCTCCCTCTTCTTCCGTGGTGGCAGCTGTGTCCCAAATCGAAGGCCCAACGCCGCGAAATACATTCGGCTTTCGGGTCAATTCACAGTGTGTCCAGGATGCTAAGGCTCTACATGAGGTACGTTTTTCGTCGGATTAGATACAAACCTTAACCTTTGTAACAACAATATAATTGTGTGACATCCGATTTAAATATAACATGATAAGCCCAAATAATATGGCACGGTGCCACTTTTTCAATTTTTCATATGATTCCTGCTCGATTGAATATATCTGAAAATGAAGTGATGCATTTAAAAAATGAACGATTTATTTGAGATGATTGAGAAACAAGGAGAAAAAAGATCCAGAAGCTTTCGTACTCGTTATCGCTTTCATACATTTAGTTAAGATTTTCTGTATAAAACTTTTAATTTCTTCAAACACGAAACATTTATTTCGCCCTATCTTACGTATATCATACGATGTTAAGTCAATAATCGATTATATATATATATATTTTTTACAGTATCAATACGTCACAGTTATGAGTCTTGAAGTGCACACCACGACACGTGGCGACTACCGACCCGACCCTGACCTCGATCCCATTGTTGCCCTATTTTACTCCATTTTTCACGACATTCCGCCGGAAAACGGTTCGCGTCACGTGACCGGGGTCATTTGCGTGCATCCGGAGTCGGCGCGTCAACAGGAAGTGGTCGTTGCTAAGGAGTTGTCAAGGAAACGAATTGAAGATTCGAGCGTTGCTAAGGGGACACGGAAAGGAATGGATGCTTCGGTTGCTATGGACGTGGATGATCCACAGCCCTCAACATCGAAGCAGGACGTATCGACACCGTCAGGTAGAAAAGTCGATATGTAACATTATACAGTAGAACCTCGTTTAACCGAACACCTCGGGACCGGCGAAAAATGCTCGGTTTAACCGATTTTCGGTTTATCCGATAAGATTTATTAAGCAAATATAGAGCATCGGGTTGCCAAGTATATTCGGTTTAAGCAATAACTCGGTTTATCCGTGTTCGGTTTAACGAGGTTCCACTGTACATGTATTAAGGAATTTTGCGTTAGAGTTTTCGAAGTTTTGTTTTCATGAAGACATGTGTTCTGGTATGATCGCTAAACGGATCATGTGGTATTAGTTATGATAGACACAAATACCAGTTCGCGATTGCAATTAGTGGCTCTAATAAAATTTCATACGTGAATGTTCTTGATAACTAACAATAAGTTGCGTTTTCTATGTTCAGCAAAGGATCGAGTCGACCACGGACTGAAGCTTCATCTGCAAAGGGCTGGACTTCCAAGCATCGACGTTACTTATGTGCGAGACGAAAAGCAGTTGTTAGATTCGTTTATACATCTAGTCAGAAAGTAAGAATATATATTCTTCCGAAAGTGAACAACTTTAAAAAGGTAAAATATGTTTACACAACGAGACACGTTAAAAAAAGAAATATGATTAAGAGGTGAAGGCAAGATAAACCCTCTATTATTTGCTCTGAAGTATTTTAACGAAAATGAGTAATTTCTTAACGAAATAAGGTAACCGAGATAAATCACACATACCGAAAATGTTTGAGTACACATTTTTTTCATTACATATATTTAATCAAGTGCATTATATCAATTAGTTTCATTCCCATATAAAGCTTTATAAAGCTATTTATTGTATGTGTATAATTGCAGATGGGATCCCGATATGCTGATTGGCTTCGAAACGGAAATGCTTTCTTGGGGTTTCCTTTTACAACGAGCTTCGTTTCTCAGTGTCAATCTTAGGCAGTTGCTATCGCGTATACCAGGTACCATGGCATTTATTCATGCAACTTTATTAGTTCCGATATCCATGGTTTCTCGTCATATGCAAACGTTCGTGTTGATACCTTAAGAATTTGGATCAACGATTTTTACCTCGTTGTATTATATCATGAGTCAAAATAGATCTACAAATGTACATGTATATAGCGTTTGCGCTTTGATAACTGTTACTTTAATTGAAAGTACCTTTCTTTACAAAGTTGTAAACAAAGATGAACGTCACATGATCATTGATAATCGTTAGGATAAAACTTTTCGGAAATGATCTATAATTAAATTATCTCCGAATTCTTTTGGAAGTCTCTGTATACGGGGATAGATACGGTTACAGTCACCAACCTGAACCTGGTGACATGCAAACTTTTTTGGGGACATTGTTCTTTTAGGATTGTTACTGTAGGGCCTAACCGTATCTGTCCCCGTGGACAGAGTGCTTCCAAAAGATTACGGGGCATGTAACCACATATCGCAAATGGGTGTGTTCTGATTTCCGAATTACGTACATGTTCCTCATTTTGAGCAAGAGGCTGCAATGCTAACACCTTTACGCGCCAATTTAACTTCATAATTTGTGAAAACACACCAAAACCAAACAAATATGTACGTTTTTGTTTTACCGTTGCATCATAATTGCAGAGGAAGGTAAAGCGAAGAAGGGAGCCGGCGGTGAGAAAGCTGATCGGGATGCTTCTTACGTTTCCGGAATCAATATTCCAGGGCGGGTCTTGTTGAACTTATGGACCATTCTTAGACATGAGGTATGGATTAGGTGTTATTAAAAACAAATAAAACGCAAGTCAATTGCATCCATACATGAATGTTTGCCTACCGAAAAAAAAATAATAAAAGAATATGTTTATTTCGAGCAATTGAAGGGCTCAATGCAACAATGTGTAAAATCTACTTAACATATTTCGTGGAGATGTATTGCAAGGTGTCATATAATTATAGATCCATGTTATATGCTTACATGATGCTCTGAAATCAATGTGATCATGATTATTTGGTCCTTTTACCACTTATCAATCCTTATATAAATGAACATTTTAAAAAGATTAAATGCCTCTTTTCTCAAAACGTCAATTTCAGACTTAAAACAATGTTGCACAGAGCCCTTCAATTATCTGTGAGACAACCAACATAGCATAATACAATACATATATAAAATTAATGTTTATCTATACTTTACAGATAACCCTGAACGTGTATAGCTTTGAAAATGTCGTCTACCATGTTCTACACAAGCGGGTGCCTCTTTATAGTTTCCGCCAACTCAGCCAGTGGTTCCAACATCGCACGCATTTATACAGGTAGACTCCTTAGACTATATGTCAAATATTCGCTTCCTTAGAAGAGTTTAGTTAATCATAATATGATATCTGTAAGCTTCTGGATGTCAGCATTTAAACATATATGCAAATATTGGGTATCAAACTATAAATATGCATTAAAAAAGTAAAATAGGAAATCGAACGAAAATCATTCAAGCATACAAATTTAAAGGAAACATAAAAAATATTATTGAAATGAAAAACATATATTTATTTCCCTTTTCTACGACAAGGTGGCGAACAATAGAACACTACATATTTCGCGCCAAGGCTAACATCCAGATTCTAGAACAACTGGACTTGATTGGTCAAACCAGTGAATTTGCACGTGTCTTCGGGATAGAATTCTATCACGTGCTGTCACGTGGATCTCAGTATCGTGTGGAGTCTATGATGCTGCGGATTGCGAAACCAATGAACTATATTCCAGGTGGATTCTAGCTTACAATATTTACTTAAAAACATAAATTTACGCATTTCAATTTAGATAACCATGACATTATAATGTTCTTCGAATAGGGAAACGGTGGTGTTATTTAGATACTATTTCACGCCGATTAATTAACTATTATAAATTGATCTCTCTGAAACCATTAAAAAAGTCTAAGAAGATAAAGTTCACTATATGGTTCCAAAAGTAAACAGTCTAAATATATGTGAATACAAAATGTCTGCTATGACCTTTTGTGCTTTTATCTACCTCTTTATATCACATAAACTACTGTATAATATTTCTCAATCGTTTCCCATTCCCAGTATCACCAAGCGTGCACCAGCGATCCAGAATGAAGGCTCCAGAGTGCATACCTCTTACTCTGGAGCCAGAATCCAAGTTCTACACGGATCCTGTGGTGGTCGTGGATTTCCAATCACTCTATCCGTCCATTATGATTGCGCATAACTACTGCTATTCTACATGCATCGGGAGAATTGATTGCCTGGCGAAGGCCAAGTAAGAAGACTAGATTTCGATACATAAGGATCTTTTTCGTTTATTGCTTTATGTTATATTTATGCGCAGTTCTATCAAACCAGTACTATTATTACAATTTTCGCTATATGGCCCTCATCTAAAACATGCTCCTTTTTTGAATGACAAAAAAATAAAGTTTTTTTTTCGCTGACTTAAATTGATGAAATACTGTACGTCAAATTAGGAATACTGTGGCACTTGCTATAGATCCTTAGGAAGACGATAATTAATTTCATTGTGCTATCGTTTCGTGTGGCAAAATTGGTGAAACATGGCAAATTTTATAACTGCAATTAAAATGTACACAACAAAAGAAAAATTATATAGCATAACTAATAAAAAAATATTTGTGCTTTGCAGCGAGGGTCCTTTTCCATTCGGCTGTACTTCCCTGGATATGCCGCCGAAAGTACTCGATAGCCTCAAGAAAGACATCAGCATATGTCCGAACGGCGTCTGCTTTGTTCGACAACATATCAAAAAGGGAATTTTACCGCGCATGGTCGGTGATATCTTGAAAACGAGGCTCATGGTCAAGAAATCAATGAAGGTTTGTTAACTATTGAAGATTTATAACTTCTTAAGCGAGAAAATAGGTGATTTGAAGTGATGAAGAAACATAAAATCGCTATAGCACTCTGCCTTTCTCGTGTTTGCAACGAATATGACTGGAATGTTAGTAAGAAAAAAATATCCATAGACTAACAAACAAGACTTGAAATTCATTTCAATTGAATATACACTGTATATGATTGATTGTTAATAGAATGGGCTCGTTGTCGTTAAATAGCATAACAGCATGATATTATTCTTTTTACACAAAAATGTTATTTAACACACATTTAAATAAAATTTACATTGAATTATATTTAGAATATTGACTTTTTGTATCAGGATTATAAAGAAGACAAGACGTTGCAGCGTCTGCTTCACGCTCGCCAATTATCGCTCAAACTGATCGCCAACGTCACGTTTGGCTACACATCGGCGAGTTTCTCCGGTCGCATGCCCGCCGTCGAGGTATTTATATGGTTTATTTTGTACATGGATATTTTTAATAAACTACGTGAGAATCTGAGTTTTGAGTAGGTGAGGGAGGGGGTTGGACATGTATTGGCGAGTTGCTCTGGTCGCATGCCTGCAGTCGAGGGATTTAAATAAACATTATGTACCCAATTGTGTCGTTAAAATGCAAGGTTATCTAAGAAGGTGGGATATTGGGAGGGGGTGGGGTGCATGTATCTTTGACTGACGTCGGTCGCATGCCCGACGTCGAAGTAGATATTTCTATCCTTTCTTGAAGGTATCATCTATGTAAATTGTTCGATGAGAAAGTTTCATTTAAGCTGATGAAGCATTATTTATTTGTGAAAGAAAAATAACACACGAGTTCGTTCGACAAAAAGATATGAAATTTATATGTAAAAACAACCGCTAAGAATAAATAATTACATTTTTTATTAGTATTAGCCATCTACACACAAGTTTTTACCAATTTGCACATTTTGAATTAGTTTTCTTTCTATGATGTTTCCTGGTTAGTATTTGTTATGAAAGGACCAATGTTTAATTTTATTCAGATTGGAGACAGCATTGTTCGAAAAGCACGAGAGACCCTGGAGCGTGCAATAGCGCTCGTAGAAGACACTCCCAAATGGTCAGCAAAAGTAGTTTATGGTGACACTGACAGGTGAGCGCGAATAGGAGGGGGAGGGGCGTTATGAGGGGGGAGGGGGTGGTTAGACTTGAATGTTTGAGAGCTTCATGTGTTAGCACACAACATGAATTGTTGCCTTTTTTTCAGAGGTAAGCGAGCAATTAACTTAACTGTGAAGCCTAATTTTTACAATTTTTATTTCATAGAAATAGACACTCACACAATATTAAAAAAAAACTTTTCTTTAAAAAATCAAACTGTGTTTTTGATCACCGATCGGGAAATTTAAATCTTTGTTTTTTATTAATGTTAAAAATATTAATCGATAATGCACATTTAAACACATATAAATATATTTTATCAAAGTTTGTTAATGTCTTATATTTCGTATTTATATTTTCAGCATGTTTATCCTGCTAAAAGGCCGGAGCAAGGACGAGGCCTTTAAGATCGGTCAGGAGATTGCTGATGCAGTTACAGCAGCCAACCCGAAACCCATCAAACTCAAATTCGAAAAGGTTTATAAATCAGTACATGTATTAATAACTTACATTGAGGTTACTTGTAGCCTATGCAACCTCATGGATATGATGTTATTGATTCTTTCCCCTTTTGTAGTTTATGTAAAGATCGTCTCCATTTCAACTTTCAACGTTCATATAAAAGTTCACATGGTTCGCAATTAAATATGATATTCATAGAAATCTTGAATCTATGAAATCTGTCCATCGTCAAAATTCATAAAAGTACAATGCTTAAATATTGAACTCGTTTGATAATCTTATCATGTAACATAGTCAAATACCCATACAATGTATCTTTCTATTTAAATATAAGGTATATCTGCCATGCGTCCTCCAAACCAAGAAGCGCTATGTTGGGTTCATGTACGAAACATCCGACCAGAAGGAACCGGCATTTGACGCAAAAGGCATAGAAACCGTGAGACGAGACACTTGTGCTGCCGTATCTAAGGTTAGATTGTCTATTTGTGTCTTGAATTGCTTGATTATTGTAGGTCTACATTTATCGATTGATTCAAAACTTAATTGTATACCTAGGGTATTTTAAGGGTAGATAAACCTATATGTTTTGAGTAATATTGTTTGTTTTCAAACGGTGTCCATGATTTTTTAAACAATGATATTTAGCTTGAATAAATATGGAGTTGATTATGTGAGTATTAACATTTTCTATACCCGGTCAATATTGTCATTGAAAGCCATAACTTTTCGAACTCTTTCAAGTATGCTTTCCCTTAAATCAATCCAACCCTTGGTCCGCAGGTGCTTGAAAAATCCATCAAGGTGCTCTTCTCTAGTCGCGATGTGTCTCTAGTCAAAGCCTACGTTCAGAAGCAGTGCCATAAGCTCCTTGAGGGAAGAGTGAGCATTCAGGATTGTGTGTTTGCTAAGGAATACCGCGGAATGCCCGGATATAAACCAGGCGCATGCGTGCCTGCACTCACTATTGCGAGGTTTGTAAATATGACCTATTTATAAAAGCAAGGGAACATGAGATATATTGTAATTTTCCATATAAATACAGGTATATGTAGAAACATACGTTTGTTTCAAAAATATAAAAACAAAACATAATTGTCAGTGAACATAACAATACACTGTATGTTGTGGGTTTTGCATTTTGAAGGTGTGATTTATTTTACCAAGATTTTTCTCTTATTTATATGAACTTATATTGAAATATAAATTTCTCGATGAATGACCTTTAAAATGCATTTTCAATTTCAAACCAAAAACTAGAATTTTCTTTTTTGCTGGCTTCGCATCAGTACATTTGAATGGTTTGGGCAACGTCCATGTTCTACCGGCATAATAGCATTAAGTAATTCGTACGCAATACGTATTGGTCTTTTCGTCAAACTCCATCTACTCCCAGCAAAATAGAATTAAGATAACCGAATATAACTTTAAATTATTTCCTCAGGAAAAGCCTCGCGAAAGACAAGCGTTCTGAACCACGTGTTGGTGAGCGCGTTCCCTACGTCATAGTGTATGGCACTCCCGGATTGCCTCTCATTCAACTCGTTCGTCCGCCACTAGAGGTCGTTACTGATCCGACACTGCGTATTAATGCGCATTACTATATTAACCAACAGGTTAGTAAAAGAGAAGCACGTATTTTAGATATATATGAACAAATCAGGCTGTCTGTTATAGATATCAATGAAATAGTATCTATACAATACTGTGTTTTCATATACATTTATATAAACGAAATATAATACTAAAGAGAAGCTTATGTCTCATAAAGCCTCACACGATAATGATAAGATACATGATGGCCAGCTCATGTTTAGATGATGAATTTCATATAATTCCTGATGAGTTCTAAGCAAATTTGTTTTGTATTCAGATTTTGCCGCCACTCAACCGCATGTTCTCACTTATGGGTGTGGATGTGTATGCGTGGTACCAGGAGCTTCCTAGAGTCATTCGGGCTCAACCACAGGCCGCACTCGCTGGCGAAACGAAAAAAGTAATTCAATTATCTGTTTATATTATATTTTGATAATTTATTAAATTTATTTGAATACATGCGTAGTTGCATATTCATATTTAATTTCTCCTATAGGCTTCCGCACCTTAAGATGTTGAAATGATGTTGTTTAAGATAAATCGATTTGAATAAAGTGTTGATGGTAAATAATGTTCATGTTTTTCGATCTATCCTGTGTTTGTTCATGTCATATCTGATCCATGAACAATTTCTTTGTATTTGTATTTCGATGTGGTAACGTATGTTGATGTTTATATTCGTTTATGAAATCGCTTTAATGTCATAACACTTTATAACTTTTACATTTTATTCTTCATTATGATCTAACATTTTCTTTTTTAAGGGCGACATCGCGCAGTATTTCTACTCGATGAACTGTCCCGTTTGTAACGAGATGACGCAACGAGGAATGTGTGCCGCTTGCAAGACAGACCCGCAACGAAAAGCGGTCATTTTGTCGTCACGAATAAGGGATGCCGAAAGAACGTTCTTCAAAATTTACCAGGTTCGAAAAAAGTAAACTCACTTGAATGACAAGGGGAAGGACATTCATAATTTGTTTCATCAACTGTTGGTGTATTTCGAAATCTGCATGGAAACAATAAGCTTTTTTTGTGAAAATGTTGTAACATCTGGGTTCCGGAAAGGTTTGAGTCCGTTCACCCAAAATAACATATACACATATAAGTTACACTTGACGAAATGATATCGTCCAAAAATCGATTGTCCTGAAATCAATTACAAATTAATCTCTACCACAGTCAAAATCAAGAGGTTTTTTTCTTATTAAATTATATATCTTAGATGTTTCCTATAGTTAATGTTTCTTTTAGTTTATGATATCTAATTTTTATTGTAGATTTGCTGTAACTGTATGGGAACCCAGGATGGCGATACACCATGTATATCACTGGACTGTCCCATCATGTTCCGAATGGCGTTGGCAAAACGAGATTTAGCCATGGTGCCTAATCTCAATAAGCTCAAAACACAACATCTAACGTTTTAAGGGAAACTGTATTTAAATATTTATACAGGATACCACCGGGATATGTATATGAAAAAATACGAGGTCAGTCACTCGATTAGAGTAAAGAACAGACGTAACATAGTTTACAGTCCAATATGATAAAAATGATTGTTCAAAAGAACAAAGAAACTTTAAATTAAATATTTGAAATCGGACACAATATGTATTAAATTGCATGTTATTCGTAAAATGTATGTGTATAAGAACGTCTTAATATGATGTACAACCACTGCTAGAAGGTGACTCGCATGCAGATGTGCTCGGAAAAATTGATGGTTTTAATGAATATTGTTTATAAATTGTTAATTTGATGCACTATTGTGATAGAATTTATATGTATTTGTCGCAATATCTAAAGTATGAGAAATGTTGTATGACTTTATTGTGAAAAATGCAATAGTCAGAGTTGCTGTTGTACAAATGTTATTGATTGGTCGTTTAAATTCGAAGGCAAAAACGAGTTTAATAAATGTTATTATATTTTGTATTATTCTAGACTAATTTAAATATATTTATTTACCATGTGAAATAAATAAAACATATAGATATATACATGTTCTTTTATTCATTTATGGAACAAATTCGTTAAAAAAATATTTCAACATGAAAATGCTAATGATCATATCCTATATTAAGAAATATATATGTCAAGTTTGCA
The DNA here is from genome assembly GCA_001703475.1 of Hydroides elegans. Taxonomy (NCBI): domain Eukaryota; kingdom Metazoa; phylum Annelida; class Polychaeta; order Sabellida; family Serpulidae; genus Hydroides; species Hydroides elegans. The sequence continues at coordinate 31,968 of LQRL01177720.1, forward strand.
TAAATTTATATATGATGTACACGTATTTACAAACTTGGTTTTATTTAGATTCAATTTCCACAATTGGTAATTTCTTTTTTCAATGAAGGCTTTAAAGTTCTAGATTTTAAAATGTGTATATTATCGCACCGTTGTACAAACCTCACCCAAGTGTTTTGATAGTAAATTCTATGTACAACCCGCGGTTTATACAAAAAATGTTCAAATGAATAGTGATATCAAGAGATAACATTACGGCATTAAAATGATCATTTAATCATGCATAGATTTTTTGGGACTTTGATAGCCTCCTTTCCTGTTTAGTATCCGCCCACTTCAAAATGGAATTTGTTGTTTTTTTTACGTAAAAGTTAAACCGAACAATGATCGTGTTAACATAACATCAGCTCAATTTATTCAATGGCATACTTGATCAAGCTTTTTGCGCTCTTATTGTTTGATACATACACAAGTGCCCATATTGTTTTTTGATCCTGACACACAACATCCAATAACGACGTGACACCTCCCAGAACGCAGGTTCTCGGCTGTTTAAAAGCGGAGATGATATGCGCGATATTGCTATCCTTGGTTACCAGCAATTCGTCAGTCTCGTTCACTGCTGCTATTGTAGGTGATTCAAAATCAACATCAATCGTATTCAGTTTGACCCCATCGTGGTTAAATTCGAATATTTTGTCAATGAAATCACAAACAAATAGGGCTGAGGACGTAACAACAAACGTTGATGAAGAATGCATTGCACCAAAGCCTGTGTTGATCGTTTGGATGTTGGTTGTCCAATCGCCGTCCTTGTTTTGTGATATCCAAATGGTGCCAGTGTCCCAACGAAGTGCATACAATGTGTTGTTGAAATAATAATTGTCACTGTACTTTCCTTTTGCAATTCGGGTCGTTGTACTATTTTGGAGATCATGGATAAATACTCCGTTGTTGCCGACAATGCATATCGTATTATTGGTAATAAATGTTGCCGATTTTGGTTTTGCCACTTTATCTTTCAATAAAATGTTCTTGTTATGGCGTCCATCATCATGATATAAAACAATCGTCGCAATATCCCAAAAACATACCAACACCATATTGAATCCATGGGCAATGCGAAAACCCGCTGCTTCTTGCTTCATATCGATATTGATAGTTTTAACCGCTTTCGCCTTTTTGAAAAACCCGCTAAAATCAACTGCTCGAAAACGGCTATGAACTATAGGAAGAGTACAATTGTCAGCGGAAACAGTTCCAAGTCCTGACTCAGTGTCAGCAAATGATGGAAACACAAATGTTGGCAGGTCGGGCGTGTTCTTCCTACTCTGAACAGTCTCCTTGAGCATCGGAAGTAAACTTGATTGTAGTTCCTTCATCAAGGGAGCACCTTCTGTCGTTGATAAGGTGTCCTCGGTATATTTGACAACACCATGTATCTGTTGTATTGCGGCGCCTTCTTCTTCGATTGCTTTGTTTATTCTCCGTTGCTGTTTATCCGTTATCTTATCAAGCTCACTACTTAGGTTGTCATATTCCAGCTGTGTATTTTCGGCGGTGGAATCTTTGCTTTCATGAGCTAAAGCACACGTGTTATTTTTTTCTATGTCTGCTTGATCTATAATTGCATCTCTTTCTTGCTTTGCTTTCCTCATAATGTGTTCATAGTCAGAAACCGCTTTTGCTTTAGCTTCTTCGTTGATTCGATTGGCTTCTTTTGCCTTTCGTTCATAGATCTCTTCTTCTTGGGCATTCATACTATCTCGTTTTCTTTTGAGTTCTCTCTTCGACGTTTCATAGCGTGTCTTAAGCATGCCGCTTAGGGCATAAAGGTTCTCTTTCCTGTCGAATCTTTTGTCGGAGTTCTCGCTTAACATAGCGGCTAATTCGAAAGCCTGTTTACTTAAAGGAGCAACGGCGTCTTCAATCGTCTCACATGGATGCCCTACATGCTCCACCGCGTGACAAGTCATGCATATCGGTTTTTGGCATTTGATGCAATGTAGCTCGAGAAATTTGGATGGGTGTTTCTGACAGTTAATTGGTTTATCAACCACTAGGGTGGCATCATCGATTCGAATCAGTTTATGTTCACTCAGACTCGGGATGCGAAGATGTCCAGCTCTGCAGGGATCACAAAAGAAGGCATGACACTCTTTACATTTCCATGTGGCAGGTTTTTCATTGCAATGGGTACATATTACTGGTCTCGTCGTTTCCTGGTGTAAGTCGATAAGCTGTTGCATTTTAAAGTCTGATTTAACATCCGGGCTATTTGTAAACATTTTACAAATAGCGCATTTGTAACCATCCTTTCCTTCGAATCGACTTATTTTGATGTAGTTATTTAGGCAATCCTCACAGAAGGTATGTAGACATTTTAAAGCCTTTGGTGTTTTCAACGTGTCGAGACAAAGAGAGCATTCGATTAGTTTCCTCAACTTTTCCGGTGTGATAGGAACTGAAGACATCTGAAAAAAAAAACAAAGCATTTACATATATGCAAAATTGTATCATTTATACCAATTCCAAAATTGGTGTGTATTGTGATTTTGTTCTAATGTTAATATGTAAAACACGGTATACGATCGATGCAACCAAAACTCACCACCTTTAGACTCTTTCACATTAAGTCCCTGATAACGAAGAACCCAGAATTTAAGTCCCCCGCCAAAATTTCACCAAACACACAGCATAGTCTATGCTATAAAGTCCACAGACAAAACGTAATCGACATATTTCAATATAGATCTACAAGTATTTACATTTATTAATTTTGAGTTACCTTGTTTGCCTTATTCAGAATTTTGGTGCATGTACCGACCTGATCTGTAATAAACTATTTAGAACTTACGATCGGTCCTGGGACCTTGTTGACATATTGATTTCTTGTATAATTTAAGTTCAACCTTAAATATCTTGCTTATTGTTCCATCGAATATTCCCAAACTTTAACAAATTATAGGTGAATTATCTGACAATAGATTATATGTCTTAATTTTGAAATATATCGGTAAATTATTATACAATATAACACTTTATACACTCGGTGTGAGGCATTTTGCATTAAGAGCATGATCGGAATGTGGGACCCAAACTTATGCTATATAGATATAGAGTCTTGGTTATAGATTTGATCACATTGGTCTTGCTTATCATTATACACATACTATAATGATTTATGTATGGGGTTTTGTGATTTGGGTATAACTGATTTATATGACTAGAATTCTATTTGATAAAATCATACTCTTATAATAAACATCCGCTCGGGACAGACAC
>LQRL01177783.1:0-17893 GCA_001703475.1 Hydroides elegans
TTAATAAGTAAGATAAATACATATAAACATTCAACTTTTGGTAATGATAAAGTCAATATTGATTTTACAGAATAAAAAACAATTTTATTCATTGTCAGATTATCCCATCGAGAACCAAAAAGCTAGCGAGTCAAGTCGAGATATTATATTCAGATGTAACCCCAGGTACTGCTTTAGATAAGATACATCAACATTGTATAAATGTGGGCTAATAATATGCAAATAAACCTTGATTGGGTTAAAAATGAGTCCTTGATTTAAATGTTTAAACCTGAGCAATTCTGAGGAATGTTGGACATAGGTCGTACTACCTAAAAAATAATTGTATAGCTTTCTAATTGGGTTGATCTTGTTATATCGTGTACTTATAATAACCTTGAACCATAAATCTTTATTTCCGTATGTGAGAACAATATTTTTTACATTTTATAAAATTTTCAATGCCTCAGGCGAAAATATTTTTTATTTTAAAATTTTAAAATGTCCACCATTTTTTTATTTTTCGATTTTTTCACCTTATTTTTTCTGATTTGTTCTTCTGATGCCCAGACCTTTCCAACGATGCCCAATATGCCATGATTCTATGACGAAATCTATTTTGGTCTGTCATGCCTATCCTGAGTTGGAAAGAACCTTTTTCTCGCAAAGTGATGAAAAACGCATTTATCGCTGAGTGACAAATATGACACTTCTTCCATATATTCACAAGATACAGTTTCATCAATATCTGCTAATATGTATAAGAAATAACATTTTGTAACATGATATTTTCGTTATTGCGCACTTAGTGGGCGATAATATGGTTTATTTACAAAATTGACCAATCAAAGCGTCTTTCCGACCATGACTTACGAATTGAACCAGGAAGTTATTTTTTAGGCCCCAGGGCCTATAGATTCGGGGTGTCGGTCCGTCTATCCGTCCGTCATCGATTCTTTTCCAGGCTGTATCTTTGTAACGAATGGTCGTAGAGACCTGGGAATAGGCTCATATGAAAGGTCTTGGCCGCCTGTAGATGTGCCTTTTGACAGTTTTGGCCCGATTCGGTCGCCGGAAATGGCCGATTTTGGCCAAAATGTCCACAAATAGCGGTTTTTCGAAACATAGGCTTTTCCATGCTGTTTCTTTGTGACGAAAGTCGTAGAGACCTGGGAGTAGGCTCATATGAAAGGTCTTGGCCTGTAGATGTGCCTTTTGACAGTTTTGACCAGATTCAGACACCGGAAATGGCCGATTTTGGCCAAAATGTCCACAAATAGCGGTTTTTCGAAACATAGGCTTTCCCAGGCTGTTTCGTTGTGACGAATGGTCGTATAGACCTGGGAGTAGGCTCATATGAAAGGTCTTGGCCTGTAGATGTGCCTTTTGAAGTTTTGGCCATATTCGGCCACCGGAAATGGCCGACTTTGGCCAAAATGCCCCAAAACAGCGGTTTTTCGAAACATGAGCTTTCCAGACTGTATCTTTCTAATGGACGGTAGTAGAGACCTGGGAATAGGTTCAAATGAATGTTCTTGGTGTGTAGATGTGCCTTTTGACACTTTCGGCTACCGGAAGTTGACCAAAAATTCCCAAAAGCTGTGATTTTCCAAAACATGGGCATATACGAGATAGTCATTACCCTTTCGAATCGGGGGGCGGTTGGGGCCTTTTCGTGTTTCACAAATACTTCCTTGTTAAAAAGGTGTCTGTACTCATTAAAGATTAGCTTTCATAATTCATGTTTCACATATTATGATATAATATTTATCCCTCTTCTATTTGCCGTTTCGTTTGTTTGTTGACATTGCTTTGTTTAAAAAATATGGAAAGAAAAGCAAGATTTTCTTCCGAGATTGGTTTCCTGCCCTTGGACTAATAGAAGCTTGACAAGGCTTGGTTTTTAGGCCCCAACCGCAAAGGTCGGGGACCTACGAGACATGTGGACCTCGTATATATTTGGGATGTCCGTCCCTCTGTCAGTCATCGATTCTTTTCCAGGTTGTATCTTTTCCAGGTATTTTCCAGGTTGTGACAATAGGCTCGTGTTTCATAAATGCTTTCTTGTATTCCTTACACAGATCTTAAACAGAGGTTTTTATAAGCGCAAAAATTACGAGTAGCTCTAATATTGCCCTGTGCGTGTATCTGACAGGCACGTTTGAGAGTAAGCCACATGGGCTATTTAGATGCAGGTGTTTTCGGCTACATGTACTTGCAGTAGGTAGATTTTATAATATGCAAAATCCACTACGCTCGGAGGGCTTAGTGCCAATTAAGACCTAATATATACTGAAAGAGGGGTAAAAGAATATTGTCTTTATAATTGTAGTCGCTTAAATGACATTTATAATTTAATTACAAAACTTCTTTGTCCGTCCACCCGTCCACCATAACTTTTGAATAAATGATTGTCGATTGTTGATTATGGCTCAAAACAAGGTGTTTGATATACAGATTTGCCTTTAGGTCTTAAACGGATCTGAATCAATGAGTACTTATTAGGCCCCGAACCAAAAGTTGGGGGCCTATAGAGTTGGGGTGTCCGTCCGTCCGTCTGTCCGTCCGTCCGTCCGTCCGCTTTCTTGTACGGGCGAGAACTTTTAAGTGGACGGTCATAGAGACTTGGTTATAGGCTCAAATGAAAGGTATTAGTCCGTAGATGTGCCTTTTGACCATTTCGGCCAAAACACCCTACCGAAAGTGGTCAAATTTGCCAAAATAGCCCAAAATAGCGGTTTTTCAAGACTTGAGCATGTACGGGCTAGAACTTTTGAACGGAATTTCTTAGAGACTTGGTTATAGGCTCAAATGAAAGGTCTTGATCCGTAGATGTGCATTTTGGTCATTTCGGTCAAAAACACCCGACCAGAAGTTGTAAAATTGGCCAAAAATAACGGTTTTCATAGAAAATATATTAACACACGACCGGAAGTTGTCAAATTGACCAAAAATAGCGGTTTTCATATAATGTCTATTTAAAATCTACAAAACACCATACCCCTTCGAGTTTGGGAGCGGTTGGGGCCTGCTCGTGTTTCACAAATACTTCCTTGTTATTATGATGTTTGTACTAGGTTTATTATCACCCGAAATTTCATACCCTTCGAATTCATATGCAATTTTCTAAATGTAACGCAAACCCCTGCATTTTGAGCTATGTTGATATCAAATACAAAGCCAACATATACCTTTATATATTGATTGATGCCGTTTAATTAATTCATAGATTGTTTGTTACCACAGGAATTTTACTAACTGATTCTCTCTGATCGGGAAGTAGCGTACAACCATGTTTAAGTTGAAGTTCCTTTCCACGGTCGGTGCACGCTGTATCACACAAAACCAGATACATCAAATTAGAGGACTTCATTGCACCCGTGTTTTAGGCGCAATTGACAAAAAGGAAAAGCCAGATGATATTAATTATGACACGGATCAGTATGGATACACAACCAAAAAGTTTGATTTCTTCAAGCAAGTCAATCAAACACATAAAAAGCTGAGACGGGTGGATCTGTCCGGTACACCAAGCAAATATGCTCCTGTTCGACAACAGAATTCGAATACTTCAAGGCGACAACATGTGTCAAGACATAAGCCTTCGGAATTTGCACCGGGTGAACTCGATGACATTTTTGCTGCCGAACGCTGGAAGTCTCGCCGAACTGTGAATAAGTTGGACAAAACGATGGAGCGTCGACCACCAAATGTGAAGTTGGATAAGTACAATGGTCGATGGGATAATATTGAAAACGGAGTGAAACGTCGGTCGAACAAGGATGATTTAAAAGTGCAATCTGACAAGCGATGGAATGACATTGACACAAAAGTGAAAGGTCAGCGCAATCCTCCTAAATCAATTCACAAATCCAACGATTCCCTGAAAATGAAAAATCAACCAACTAAAACTCAAACGGTGAGTGACCTTAACAAAGCGTCGGAGGGTGTGACGAATAGTCGATTCCCACCGAAAGCAGATTTGAGTTCCGATTTGCAAACAGCAAGCGATGAATCACTTTTTGCGATTGAACAGCATGCATTAAGCGACCAGGTCGCGAGGGACGAGTCTATTCTCAAGGCGGAAGCGAGGGACAAATCTTTTCCGAAAGCGGAAGTAAGAGACGAGTGGACTGCAGTCGAGTGTGACGAGGTGGCTGCAAGTGAGTGGGCGGACGTGGACAGAGAGGAGGGTGCCGAATCGTGGGCGGACACGTTTGGATCGCTGAATGAAGACTATGAAAAGCCGTTGGATCATGTCAGGTAGTTAATCACTCTGATTATATCCGTACATTGAATATTCATTAATGATTCTACAGGGCTTTGCCTACCCGGCGTTTTGGCGGGATTCCCGCTTGAAAAAAATGAATCCCGCCTAAAAATAAGACATGGGCGGGCACCGCCCGCCACAATCATTTGAATCCCGCCTAAATTGGAGTCCCTGGCGGGCATTTTTTGCGTCCATTTTTAATACCAGAAGGTAGCTTCTGGTATTCATAGTCTTATGATTGCAAAAAAGTGAACAAAATATCGTTTTTGAAGGAACAAGCGGAATTTATGCAGTGTAAGCATATTTCGATTGAACGATTTACAATGTTTTCATATGGGTAATGTACTCATATACGACATTGGCGACCCATATAAGACTTTTACTGTGTTTTAACGAGCTAATGCACTCGTGTATGTATGCTCAATTTAATCTGTCATACATCATGCATTCTTAATCAATGAAAATCTAAATGCATAATGCACTTATACGCCAATTTTAATTGTTTTATACTCTCCAAGTAAATAAAATGGGAGCTATGAATGAACTCTTACAAAAACATGTATGTAATTATTGCTTAATGTGAAAGACTATATCTCACACCCTTGTATGATATTGGACGCATTAAGACATTCGCGAGCAAAAAAAACAAGAAAGGGTCCATTGTTGTGTATATTAAAATTACTGGAAAAGTCCCCTTTAAAAATAACGATTTCATCCTAGAAGAATTATATTTTAAATACATAATATTCAAAAAAAACATTTAATATACATATCAAATTATGTTGCTTTCTCTCTTTCTCTCGCACTCGCTCTCTCTCTATCTCTCTCCCTCTCTCTTTCTCTCTCTCACTCTCTCTCTGAATTGATTACCATTATCTCAATTAGATAAACATTTATTTAACATTTCGATTTCAATCATGTTGCTCTCTCTCTTTTTCTTCCCCCTTTTTCTCTCTCTCTCTCTCTCTCTCTCTCTGTCTCTCCGTATCTCTTTCTCTGATGAATGTTGGAACAGTCAGGAAGGAATTTCATCTTGCATCAATCATGAATGGTTTGGATAACCATCAGCTCTAATATATTTAGTCGTTTTTTTTCTGAATAAAAATTCTTATTTCTCTTTCTGATGAATGTCGAAACAGCGAGGTCAGGAAGGAGTAGCTTGGCAAATTTTGACTCTTACATCATGCTTTGATAACCATCAATTCACTCGTTATTCTGAAATGAATATTTAAAAAATGCAAAAATATCTTTTTGTTGGACGTCAAGAATATTATTGCGTTAATTATTTTGAACGGACTTAATAATTTTCTTCTTTTCAAGCGTTGATGTATGATAACTTTTCATCGGAAAAATCAGAATTCCGAGTATTTGTCGTAAAGCGGCATTTTGATATTAAAACATATAAGGCCATCAATGAATTTTAAAATAGGTACATTTTAACAAAAACTAACCTAATGCGATATATTTAATTGAGAAATTGGAGCAAAGTTTACTTTTCCTATTTCAAACAATATATTTTTATAATCTAATAGATACCTCAAGTTGTATGAAAACATTTTTGTGTATATGATAAAAAACATACCTTATTTGAACTATTCCTTGTTATATCCATTTGTCCAATATTTTGAAATAATAGTGCGTTGTTTTATGAAAGCGCAAAGGCTTGATTAATGTATCATGTATTGACAACGAACTGAAAACGAAATATCAAAAACTGCTTGTCGTGCAAAAAATAGCTGCGTTTGCAAAAACCACAAAGCATTGCGAAATAGCTAATGCTACCTATAGATGATTCATTTGTCTTCAATGCAGTGATACAATGTTATGCTGTGCTTTTTTCTTAAATGCATGAACTGGTTTCTATGCTCATAAAGAAATATCGCACATAGGCATCGGGTTGAGTGTTAGGGCCATTATCAACGAAAAATAGTCTAATCAGTTTTAAAACATAAGAGTTATCTGGTATTGTTAATGCTGAGAAGCTTGTTAAACTATTAGATAACGTCTTAATCCCCCGTGAAAACGAGGGAATATAGGGTTGAGCTTGTCCGTCTGTCTGTCCGCCTGTCCGTCCGTCCCTCTGTCCGTCTGTCTGTCCCGCTTGATATAGGGTACTTTGTACACGCGAGTTTGGTATGAAGGAGTTAAGCTAGAGCTTTCAAATTGTAAACCAAGGTCTGAAGTCGTGCCTCGTCAAAGTTTAATCTCGATCAGTTGAAAATTGACGATTCTGGAGCACTTTAAAAATTGTAGATTTAATTTTTTTCAGATGCCAAGCACTTTGTACACGCGAGTCTGGTATGAATCAATTGAGCTAGACCTTTTAAATTTTCTACACGTATAAACCAAGGTCTGAAGTCGTGCCTCGTCAAGTGTAATTTTGATCAAGCGAAAATTGTTGAATCTGGAGCACTTTAAAAATTGTCGATTTTAAACTTTTTTTCAGATGCAAAGCACTTTATGCACGCGAGTTTGGTATGAAGCAATTGAGCTTTGAAATTTTATTTTCGTTTAAGCCGTGGTCTGAAGCCGTGCCTCGTAAAGGTTATATCTGGATCAGTCGAAAATTGTCGATTTTGGAGCACTTTAAAAAGTGGCGAAAAGTTCATATTGAGATGAGGAAATGTGGTTGATAATATAAGATATAATCATTTAAGAACGTGGTATGTGCTTATATAAGCATACATGCTGATATAAGCATAGTGATTTTTAGAGAAGTGAAATGATGTTCTTTCGTCACTTGACTCGTCAGCTGCCCTCAAAAAACATTTTGATTTTATAAGCAATCATTCTTATATAAGCATATTTATAAGCAATCAAGCTTATATCAGTATATTAATCAGCAAATAAATAGAGATATATTAAATTCTATCTAGGGAGCGTGGTGCATTTGGAATTGGCATACAAAAGTTTTCGTGCTTATGCAAGCATATCTGCTATGCAAGTTAAATGATATATTTGTTTCACTGGCCTTGTCAGCTGCGTCTCAAAAGTATCTGGGATGTGCTTATATAAGCAATCGTGCTTATATAAGCATGATTTAATGTAATTAAATTATCTTGTTGCTTCACTAGCCGTCAGTTGCCTCTCAAAACAATTTGAATGTGCTATATGAGCTCGTGCTTATAAAAGCATATTTTCTTCAATTTATAAATTGAGGATTCTTTTGCCAACTTGTCTCGTCAGTTCAAGAGATGTATTCAGGAAGAAGTGAGTGATGATGCAAGATGTTACTCTGTTTTTCTTTCATCACATGATCGTGTTTATACGATGTAGTTCGTTATTTCCAAGGTTAATTTTAGTAAAAACTGACCATCCTGCATCTACAAATTGTTGAAGTTCACGGGGGATCGTAGGTCACTGACTTTCTAGTTTTCATCATGTCTTCCTCTCAAAGTCTTTTTCACAACATGTTTCTCAACGTATTTCTCACAATGTTATTCTCACAATATCATTCCCACAACGTTGTCTTAACTTATTCCTATTAACATGTTCAAATGATTTGTTCGTCTTTCTCATGCATTTTTCACAACATCTTTCTAACTATGTCTTCCTCACAACGTCTTTCTCACACCGTTGACTTTACAAATTCGTCAATCCAACGTAGTCCTTACAACGTCATAATATGGGCGTAATTTTTCTGTGCTCCAATTCTTCTAAGTTTAGACCCTCGTTATTTTGACCATTTACGATCGATCAAATTTCAACCTCAACATTGCACATCTGCAAAATATATTATTTCACTGTGTGTAGTTTTAGAACCCTAGTACAGAGGCTTCATAACAAAGCACTGCGGACAAAGTGCTGTATTAAAAAAAAATATATATCTCAAATTCGACTAAAATTTGAATCAGCTATCGACAACTGAATACCACTAACTTTCTCATCTTCTGCATTTGCATTTCTCTGATCACTTCCACCAATCATATTGACGTAATCTATTCCAATTAAATTACTAATTATTTCAACATAAGTTTGTCTAACAAAATTATAAAAGACTGTTAAATGTCGAATACATCAACAATTTTACAATAATAGTACATTCAAAATGTCAATAGTATGCATTTCTCTGGGAGCCCCCTCCTCTGATGGATGTACAGTAGCACCTCGACGAAGCTCGAAGTATAAATTAAGTCCTAGTGACTTCGAGTTTCTTTGGGTTTTACTATAAATGTAATTATTTTCCCCGATGCAACAATCTTTTAGAATGGTCTTGTGTGTCAACATTCGAATGAGCACTGTAACTACCACAGGATCTTAGTTTCACATTTTACCCAGTGTTGCCAATTTTTCTAAGGATTGCTTGCCTTATTAAATTCGACGATAACATCTTAAGGTTTGTTGCATAGCGACCGCGCCCCTTTACTACATCATATTGTTTTCCATCTAATGAGGAAGACACTAGAAATCCCGATAAATACCCATAAATAAACAACATCGATTTCAATTCTGAGGGTTGAGCTGAGTTCGACATCATTGTCTTCCCCTCTAGGCGGTTTTTGCTTTGAGGCGACGTGATGCTGACGCTGTGTTGGATATTTTGTTGATATTGGTTTGCATTGATGGGGTTTTTGTCGAACTTTTTGAATTCGAAGTTGCTGTTGTTGTCGAAGAATCTTAAAAATATATATTCTGTTTTGCGTTATGTCATTGAAGTCAATAATGAGATCAACACATTTAAAAAGAATAAAATATGAAAGAAGCAATGAATATTTGATGTCGAAAATTTAGGCTTATCGTGTATCCTGGCTGTGTAGCCCTTATCTAATGTCTTCAATATCTTATCTTAGAAAGCATGATTTGTAAAATAAATACAGGGCCTGTAAATATCCTAGGCTGGGCATTGGTATTGCCAATCGCAGTTTTATTCAAAATAAAATGTGCTGCATGAAAGTAACGTAAATTGGTTTATCTGATATAGGTAGCTTAAGTGGCCATGTCATTTCCGATGTAGTCGCCATATTAGAATTTGATTACCATATTTGTCTATTTCGGCCAGGTTGTAGAACGAGGATAGATCAAAGATAAGAAAATGACACTGGGTTGGGTCAATATCAATACTGGGGTTGTCACTTGGTCTAATGATGTTCAGCATTCTCATCTCACTTGGCGCTCTGAATGCTTCATGACACGGGTATTGGCGTGTATTATTGTCTGCAAAATAAAATCCATTAGATATATACAAACTTTTTTATCAACTCCACTTTATGTTTTGGCGTGTATATCAATTTGCGAATTTATACACATACACGTATATGATCATCAGGTTCATCCACTTATAGACTAGATATGAGTCGTTTTGAAGATTGCAAAACTTCGATTTGCATTTTCTCATTTATGAGAAATTGCAATGTGTATTATGTGATATCGTATTGTATACAGATAGCATTTTATATAACGCGAAAAAGGGTCGGGACATGTTGAACGGAATTGGAACATTATGTCCCAACTAGTTGGAACCTGTAGCGTCCAGCCTCAACCTGATATTCCAATAAGTTGCAACATATTTCATAGATGGCGACATCGTTATCAGTTATGTGTGTATTCAGAAAACAATAGAGCAAACAATGTATTAACTTTTTGATTTGCTCAACGGACACAGACAAGAGTAAGACTGGAAATGATGAAGTAAAACTTATTTATAACTGGAAACTTATTCACACCCAAATGTGATTTATTTGCAATGTTAAGGTTCAAAATAACAGTTTAAAAACTTTAGAAACAGTCTATTTTTTGAAATGTTCATAACCCTAAATTATTTATATACAAATGTTGATGAAATGTTTGTTGGAATGTCAATGTTCAAAATAACGGTCAAACTTTCTTTAACGATTGTCGATTACCGTTTGATCCGTCTTATCCTTACTCTTAATTACTTAAAACATAAATTGCATGGGTTTAAAATGTGTGTATTCAGCGAAACCACACCAGCTAATCGACCTAAACAATTGAATGTAGTATCTCTTTGAAGAGGATTAGTAATTTCGTTTGTGTGGAATGTATTAATCCTTATTGACATAAAAACTCTCATGTTTAAGAGATAACAATTCAGCATCAAAGTAATATGTGGTTGCTTTATGAAGGGGGATTAGACGGCTTTATTAGCAATCTGCTCAACCAGATTATCACCGTAATATGATACCTTATGCAGTATTTTATTCATAAAAAGCGCTTTACGTCTTTCATTATTATTGGAAATGAAATCAAATATAATTTTTTATAATGCCAGCCATTATACGCAAAAATAAACTATTTCGAAGGATAAAAAAATATATATTTTTGCAACAGGTAAAACATATTACAACAAATGTTAGTAACATTTCATTACTCGAGGAATGTCTTTTTTGCGATTATTCAAACTTTTATTCAACCATGGCCCTAATTGCAATCAGCACCGCACTTATCTAAGTGTACGATACATTGCAAACATTCTAAGATAAGCTTATCTGAAGGCAGACAAAATAAGTTGCAACCTATTAGAATATTTTATTTCAACTTGATGAATAAGGTTGGAACAAGTTTCACCCTGTGTTGACAATAGGTTGAAACTTATTTTCGCGTTTTATAAAATGCTATCTGTAGATATATGACGATAAATCTCGGCAAGAACATAATTATGAAATTAACACCTAACAATTATAAAGAGCCTGACCGAAGAACACACTAAACATGATATGAAGCACATGATAACAATATAAGGTATGTGTTCGAAAAAAACTTACCTTAACTCGGAATACCTATGATGAAATAACATTCACTTTCACGCACAACGATCAGGGGGGACAGCAAAATAAAATAAATCCATCCATTTAAGTTCTGTTAATTCAACACAAATTAAACTTGCATATCAAGAAACCTCCTCTCCCACAAAATGCAAAACATCTGTTAAGTCTGAAACATTATGAATAATAAAATTTATTTACTTCCTCGTTATATCCATTAACATATCTGCATTGGATGCTTTGCCATGTATATGGTAGTACCTGGGCAATCAGTATTTCGTTCCTTAGTAAGAAGTGAATTTAAACTGCCTTGACGCATCAATGATGTCTTGCGTTTGCTTTCAAGTTTGCGATATATGTATATACTATTGTATAACCTGGTGAAATGTTATTATCATATTCAAAATAGAGGGGGGGGGGATTAAAAATAAATATAATAACTATCGTATTTAACCCCTGTATTAAGGAATGAGGTGAATATTTGGTGTTTGAATTAGATGACTCGAAATACATGAGAAACTTCTATTAGATTTCAAATTTAAATGTCAATGCCAACAGCACTTTAATCTATAAGCATCATTGTGCATGGAATCCTAAAATTGTCTTTTGTATGGGTAACAATTTCCACAATGCAATGTTTTGTTGACACGAAATAATGCCGAAGAACAGCCATTCATGTAAATAAAAATACTAGATACAATAACTTTATCTAACGTGAGAACCTCAGTCTGTTGTTTTTTTCTATGAAAAGGATACAATTATATAAAATAATGAGCTATTTATTGTTACCATACAATCAAACGTTAGGCAATGCATGTTGTACGATAAGAAGTATCATGGATATTTTCATATGAAAATAATCACAATATCTAAAGAAGGCAAATAGGCAATTGAAAACAATATACTGAGATTCAAGTGAAGTAAACTGAAGTCTTTAGAATATGCTTTATGTGCAACAATTAGACCTCGATACAGTGTATGTTTAACGTCAACGGGCTTATATCTATATATTATTTTGGTAAACGAAAACAACCTTCATGTCTAAAGTATCTCAAGATAAACACCACTAACACCTTCAGTTTCCACATTTGAATTTGTCTGACCGTTAACATAATTCACGTTCACATAATCCCTTTCACTATTAACACCATTTTTCTCAATTGACTCATATGCACCAACATTCACATAGTCTCTACTTCGATTTGACTCATCCAGTTCTGCATATGGCCCTGTGTTTTCCATTTCACCTTGCGGGTTGGTTGCCTGGTTATAGTATTGTACTACTTGTTCTGTTGATTTCCTGTTTTGCGATGACTCCCTGCATTTAATCCATGGCTTACATTTGATAAGGAGTCCAACAATAACCCCAAGCAAAAAAACGAAGCCCCAATTACAGCTCCAATGATGGTACTGACAGCCAAACTCTTTTCTTTGTTGTCACCATCATAAGTATCAGATTGGTCAGAATCCTGGCTTGGTGTTGTAGACGTAGGTGATTGGCTAGTGATGGTTGAAATTGAAGTAAACTCGGTGCTCAAAGTGGGAATGGGGGTTATAGTCGAAGTGGTTGTGGTTGAAGTAGTTGTCGGAGTTGTTATAGAAGTCGTCGTTGTTGGAAAGATTGCGATTGTTGATGATTCGGTTATGGTCGAAGTGGTTGTGGTTGAAGTAGTTGTTGTCGGAGTTGTTGTAGAAGTTGTCGTTGTTGGAGAGATTGCGGTTGATGATGATTCGGCAAGGGGGTAACCTGGTCGGTAGAATTTATGTGGACTGCAGCTGATGTCAGGTTGAAAAAATATTGCTGAAAAGCAAAACTTCAATAAATGAATGCATTTTAATAAACCAGCATATCTTCTCTTTAATGATATTATTAGGGTCTAATGTGAAATATATATTGAATTGATTGTATACAAATAAGTAGAAAATTGCTATATTTACCTGGATAGAACCCAAGATGGCCAGTTGTATTCAAGGCTAAATCACTATATTCACCACTTTCGTTAAAGTAGCGTATGTTAGGCTGACCTTTGGTGGTCATATTCAATATAAAAGGAACTGCATCGTACTCATGTAATAGACCATTCTTAGTGTATGTTACAAAAACTTTCAAAGGAAATCCGTATTCGAAGTCGATGACCTGATGGTCATCGTCTGGCCATGAACCCGAACCAGGGTAGATAAGACAATGACACTCCGTTGGCTCAACTGATATATTTGGATTGAAGTACGTGATTACAGGAGACACTAGGCCAATTTTCCGTACCGTGAAATCATCCTGACATGGATATTGTCGATATTCAAATTCACCATCTGAAAAGTGGATACCTTTATAAAGTTTTTTTTAATACCCAGCATTACGCACACTTTACGCATGTAAATTTTGTATTTAAAAAATCGAAAAAAGCTTTTGTAAATAAAACAAAAACATCATAAGATAACTAAACGAGTATTTTACTTGTTTCTCTTTGATTGCTTTTAAAACTATCTAAAGGTTTAAGTACAAATATAAAAAAAAAAACACACAGGGCACTGGGCCTTTTAGATAATCCAATTCATGACATTGCAATTATTATATCAGACTGTTTTACTACATTAAGTTGGTTCTGTGCAAACTGCTGATCATCCAAATAACAGAAACACTTACTTGCAGTTTCATATACATGCAAAATGAAATAGCATTCACTTTTGCCCACACAAATCTGCAAGCCCAGCAAGATCAAAAGACGATCCAGTTTTATCATGTTTTTGATGCCTCATTCGGTTTTGTACAAATAAATATAATATCCGCTGGTTGATATAAAAAATGCGTTCGATTAAAATGTTGTTGCCATAATATTTTATCTGTTCAATACAATCATTGACTTGAATATAATGAGTGTTTCTTCATATCATAATAAACACGTATGATTAATTCACTACTTTTACTTTGAACGAGGGGTCGGGTAACATAAACCTTATATTTAGCACGCTATGTTATTAATGGAAAACAGTGTAACAATATCATCATGTAGCGTAATTTTGACACGATTTCAAATGTTTATTCCATTTGTGTCATTTACTTAGACATTTATCCTTGAAATAAAAATGTATTTACCGAACCGAAATCCGGTGCCCGAATATATATTTTATTCAAATGTAGGAGATCGAACAACTTGTGTGTCAGGCCCCCGAGCTTAAAATCTGGGAGGAACTCAAAAACCGGGAGAAGCTCAAAAACCGGGAGGCCATTTTTAAAATGCGGGAGCCAGTGCGGGGGTTTCGAGCGTTGATGCTTGAGTTATGTTTTTACTGGCTTTGGTTGATTTATATAAATACCTTCCATAGGGTTTATGATTTACTGTTTATTTTAACAGGGGTGCGTTTTCGCCCTTTTTGCACCCATTCGAGATATTTAACGTCAGCACAGAAATAGTCATTTTTGCGACTAGATTTATAACATTTCATATGTACAGTTCCTGGTCAAATAAGAACATTATTTTTGTCAATAATTGATTCTATCAATGTCATTTATTTCTACATTTGCCGGCCCTGGTTTTATTTCGCATGCGATCTCCGAGGCATTAATCGTCTGCCAAAAAGTAAAGGATATATCATATAACGTTAGCCCGCAAGCTAGGCATAGACTGTGTCCCGGCTATGGTTGGTTGGGAAGCACACTGCAGATTTTCACATCCAATTTTGGCCGTTCAATCGTCTGCGAAAAGAACAAAAACATGATATAATATTTTGTATATTTTGTTAAACAAAGTAGTCCGCAAGCATGGCATAGACTGATTTCCGCAAAGGTTGGTTGGGAAGCGCATTACGTTTTTTTTCACATCCAATCTTGGAGGGATTTATCGTCTGTGAAAAAAGCTATATGACGCTTGTTTCTCATGTTGTTTGCAGTTCCAAAGTGGCCCGCAAGCTAGGCGTAGACTGTGTCCCTGCTATGGTTGGATGGGAAGCGCATTGCGGATTTTCTCATCCGTCCTTGAGGGATTTATCGTCTGCAAAGCAAAAACATAACATTTTGTTTCTACTTTTGTTTTCAGTTCCCGGTCTAAACAAAGTGGCCCGAAAGCTAGGCATAGACTGTGTCCCTGCTATGGTCGGTTGGGAAGCGCACTGCGGCTTTTCTCATCCGATCCTTGAGGGATTTTATCGTCTGTGAAAAGAACACAGCCATTATATGACGTTTTTTTTCTCCGTTTTGTTTGCAGTTCCCGGCCTAAACAAAGTGGCCTGAACGCTAGGCATAGACTATGTCCCTGCTACGGTCGGTTGGGAAGCGCATTGTGGCTTTTCTCATCCAATTCTTAAGGGATTTATCGTCTGCTTAAGCAAAAAACAATATATATTTATAATAGACATTTAGTTTTTGATTTTGTTTACAGCTCCCGGTCTAAACAAAGTAGCCCGCAAGCTAGGCATAGACTGTGTTCCTGCAATGGTTGGTTGGGAAGCGCACTGTGGCTTTTCTCATCCGATTCTCGAGGGATTTATCGTCTGCGAAGGGTTCAAGGACACACTGCTGGCCGCTTGGGACGAGGAACAGGAAATTGCGCGCGAGAAAGAAATTGAGGTAAGATCTTATTCATATGTTTTGATGATTGTCGATGTTGTTTGTGTTCATTATCAAGCGGGCTGACGAATGAAATCCTACCTGCATATCTCGTTCCCGCTTGTCTCGTTAACTGCCTATCTCGTCACTTTCGTGAATCCCCATTCCCATTTATATTTGCGGTTTTTTTAACAATCGGATAGACTTATCTCGTCTCCCGGCTTTCTCGTCATTTTGATCTCGGTCTGAGCACTGACGACATAAACGGGTATGATTATTATATAAAAAAAACGTTTGCCTGCAAAAACGAGGAATTCGAGTAATATTTCGCGCAAAAATAAAGAAAATGAAGGTACGATGAACATATGTATGAAAAAAAACGTTTGCCTACATACGCGAGACAGTCGGGAGAGATTGCGCGCAAAAGGAAATTGATGTACGATGAATATTTAGAAATGTGTTTTTGAGGATGAAGGGGTATAATAAAGAGGAATAAGGGATGTTTGTGAAAAAAAAAATGAAGTGCAATTATGTTTCGTGATCGAAAAGGGGTTGTCGTTAATACAGGGGCAACAAAGAGAACGGGTTTTTGTGATACGTGGAAAGAGAGATTACGAAATAAGAATGTAGATGGATTACATGTTTACTTGGCTGGGATTTTTTTCTTGCAGGGACCCCAACTTCAACTTGGCAGTAGGAACATATCAATTTAAATGTCGGGGATTTTAATAAGAAATACTTTGTTTTGCACAAAATCAAAGTTTTGCATTGAGATTTGTTTTTCCCATAAACCTATAAATATAATATCGATTCGTATTATTTATTATAGAAACGAGAGAAGCGAGTGATTGACAACTGGACTCGACTCACAAAAGGTCTTCTCATCCGAAAGCGGCTCAAAGAAAAATACGATCTCACGGTAATGTTATTTATCAGTTTAAGAAGACTCTGGTATACATGTACAAGAACTCATTGGGACCGGAACAACTCCAATCTCTATACAGTTCTTGCTAAAATACTATTTATGATATTTTGGCTACATGTATATCCCTTTGGTAAAAACCCAATTTACAAAATAATGGGCACCAAAAACATTTGAGCCCTCTAAACGGGGCCATTACAGGATATAGCTAAAGTGTTATCATATGCAGCAATGTTTTAATGCGAGCTTAGATTGATAGTAAATTTGCTTCTATTTCTTTATTATAGATAAGAATAGAAATGTATATTTAGTAAAGCATATTCAAAAGTACATTGTACATGAACCGATATGCTCTCATATTGTGTAAAAACCAGCGCGTCCGGTTGCACCTTTTTGCGTCTTTAGGACACGTATACTATAGTCGCGTATTGTTTCGTCTATATGTATATTGAAATTGTTTGTTTATTTATCGATTTCTGTTTTATTTTCAAAGGATCCACATGGTCAAAACAATCCTTCCAAACAGAATAAGGAAGCCAATCAAAGCGAGGCGACTGCCTCAAAATCCACAGATTCCGCCCCCTCGAAAGTGATTGACATGAGCATGGCTTGGCCAATGAATAGACAGGCGGAAAAGGAAAAGAAACAAACAACGAAAAAGAAGAAAAAGAATGAACAAACGCACTTGGTTCCGTTTGAAGTTGAAACAATGTAACTGGTGATATTTGGAGTGGCTTTGTAGCGTATCTGGTCAAAATGTAAGAAAGGCATATGTTCGCATGCTGGTGACATATTTTCGTCGCGAACTTATTATTTAAACATGTTGAATCTTATTCATGGTATTTGTCCATTATGTTACTATATTTGTAGATCCTATCACTGTTGCAATCTCCGATCGGAAATGACGAATTGTTTAAAAGGGAACCGTTCAATTTGGGTTGACTTGTGTTATTAGCCACGGCTTGCTACGCAAGACGGGGATTGTCCCACCGCTTCGCCGTTATTGATATATTTATATATATATATAAATTTATTATCCCCCGTGAAAACGAGGGGATATAGGGTTGAGCTTGTCCGTCTGTCCGTCTGTCCGTCCGTCCGTCTGTCTGTCTGTCTGTCTGTCTGTCTGTCCCGCTTGATATAGGGTACTTTGTGCACGCGAGTTTGGTATGAAGAAGTTGAGCTAGAGCTTTCAAATTTTATACACGTATAAACCAAGGTCTGAAGTCGTGCCTCGTCAAGGTTTTATCTCGATCGGTTCTGGAGCACTTTAAAAATTGTCGATTTTAATCATTTTTGCAGATGCCAAGTCCTTTGTGCGGGCGAGTCTGGTCTGAAGCAATTTAGCTAGACCTTCCAAATTTTATACACGTATAAACCAAGGTCTGAAGTCGTGCCTCGTTAAGGTTTTATCTCGATCGGTTGAAAATTGTCGATTCTGGAGCACTTAAAAAATT